>NW_020716871.1:250669-266187 GCF_900518725.1 Notechis scutatus
TAGATAGATAGATAGATAGATAGATAGATAGATAGATAGATAGATAGATAGATAGAGATACAGAGATGCATGTAGATATAGATACTTTGAGGATGGGAAGCCTTAACCTTCTTTCTCTTGTCTTGTCTCCCTTCTTTCCAGGGTTATGACAGGCTGCAGAAACATTCCGTGGTTCACTACGATCCAGAGCTACCCCAGGATTTCACCAGTGACACCTTAAAATCACGGCACCAGCAAAGAAATAGTAACCAACATCATCACGACTGGTCGTTGACTTCTGAGTCTGGATCGACTTCTCAAGCTTGCTTCGTTGCTCCGGAGTCAAACCGAGAAGCCATGAATAATTCCCCTAAGGTCTCGGTGTCAGAGGCTGGACTGTCGTTCAGCAAATCCCAAGTTAAGAAGGCAAATTCCAGCAGCTCCTGGGCTCAGCTGACCAGCGGTGGTGGTAACAAAGACCTTTCCTCTTGCACTGCAACCCCGGGGTCAAGCTCTCTTGGATTATCACCCCAGTCTAACAATCTGGTTGACTGCGGTGGGTTTTTGAGTCAAGAAGGAGGAGGACAAGCAGACCCCCTTGATCAAACCAGCACCAGCTCCAAGAAAAAGTCCAGCAAGAAAGACTTAATCAACCAGGCAGCCCCAAATACAGACCTAGAATGGGTGAAGAATGCTCAGAAGTCATTGGAAGCCCAACCCAACATCAATATGGATGGCAAAAAGGAACCCAACGCGACCAAGCCACCGTCGCCTCGACAAAGCCCAAACACTGCCAACCTTTCCGAAAACGATTCGAGCCACGTGCGAATCACTATCCCTATCAAAGGCCCAATAGGGGAGCCACCTGGTCACAAAAGGAAGAAAAGACAGTCAACAAAAGTTGCTCCTGAGAAGACAGAGAAATCTCCATTTTCTGGGCAACCTGTAAGCAGTGACATAGCCAACCGGTGTAGCACCCAAGCAGACTTGTGTAAGAAAGATCCCTGTGTCACAAAGCCAGGGAAAGCTCCTGAGATCGAATCTCCCTCCGTGGTACCCATGGAAAAAAATGAGATGACCAATAAATCGCCCTCGAGCAATGCGACCAGGCTTAGGAAGACCTCAACCGTCACATCCGTTCCAGTGATAAATGATATCCCTGCCCTCAGCAAGCATTCAGAGATCCAACACCCTAAATTTTCAGCCAAACGAAGGTGGAGTTGTAGCAAACCTAAAAATGTGTTCCGGGAACCTTCTCTGGGTCCATCTGAGAAATTGATGATAGAACCTCCGTCCGCTTATCCCATAACACCATCTAGCCCTCTCTATACGAACACAGACAGTCTGACAGTGATAACCCCCATCAAGAAGAAGAGGGGTCGACCCAAGAAACAACCTCTGCTGACTGTCGAGACCATCCATGAGGGAACATCTACCAGCCCGGTCAGCCCAATCAGTCGGGAGTTCCCAGGTACAAAAAAAAGAAAGAGAAGGCGAAACTTGGTGAACCTGGCTCAGATGCCTTCAGAGGAAGAACACTCGGCCGGTGAGTTGAAATTTCACAAAAAGGTGGGCAAACTTGGCGTCCTGGATAAGAAGACTATCAAGACGATCAACAAAATGAAAACCCTCAAGAGGAAGAACCTCTTGAGCCAGATCTTATCATGTTCCAGTAATATATCTTTGAAAGCCAAAACCCAGCCACCAGCCAGCTCGGGGGCTCCAACGATCGACGCGAGGTTAGGAAAGCAAATCAACGTGAGCAAACGAGGGACGATCTACATAGGCAAGAAGAGGGGAAGGAAGCCAAGAGCTGAGTTGCAGTCTCTGCAGGAAGACCCTAAGGCGGTCGCCAAACATTTGAGGCCTGTATCTAGCCAGCCTGATCACCCAGCCGTGCCTTCAACCTTGCAGTGTCTCGTGACGTCTTCACCAGCAACGGTTCACCCGCTGCCCATGCAGCTAGCGGGCTCTCATGGCAACCTTAGCCCTGCCAGGACCGACACCAATTTTTCAGAGTTAAAGACGATGCCAAATCTACAACCCATCAGCGCGCTCCCCACCAAAACTCCGAAAGGAATCCACAGTGGGACTTGGAAGTTGTCCCCACCTAGGCTCATGGCCAATTCTCCTTCCCACCTTTGCGACATCGGTTCTCTGAAGGAAATCACGCTGTCTCCTCTGAGTGAGTCCCACAGCGAAGAAACCATACCAAGCGACAGCGGAATCGGTACGGACAACAACAGCACCGCAGACCAAGCCGAGAAGACTTCAGAGTCGCGCCGAAGATACTCCTTCGATTTCTGTAGTCTGGACAACCCAGAAGCTGTCCAGTCAGACACCAGCAGTAAGAACAGGCACAGCCACCGGCCAAAACATCTCATGGTGGACAACTTCCTCTCCCACGAGTCCATGAAGAAGCCAAAGCACAAGAGAAAACGGAAAAACCTACAGAACAGAGATGACCTCCAGTTCCTGGCTGATCTGGAGGAGCTTATCAGCAAGTTCCAAGTCTTCAGAATTTCTCACCGAAGCTACACGTTCTATCACGAGAATCCGTACCCCAGCATTTTCAGAATAAACTTTGATCCCTATTACCCTGTGCCATATATCCAGTACGACCCATTACTGTATCTTCGCAGGACCTCCGACATGAAGTCTAAGAAAAAGCGCGGTCGGCCTGCCAAAACCAATGACACCATGACGAAGGTGCCTTTCTTACAAGGGTTTGGTTACCCTATTCCCAGCGGGAGTTACTATGCACCCTACGGAATGCCTTACACATCAATGCCTATGATGAACCTTGGCTACTACAGTCAGTACCCGGCCCCATTGTACTTGTCTCACACCCTGGGCACGGCGTCTCCTTTCATGAGGCCTACGGTGCCCCCTCCCCAGTTCCATCCAAGCTCCCACATGAAGATGCCCAACACTGCCAAGCATAAAGCCAAGCATAGCGTCCACCTGCAGACGCCCGTAGGGATGGGCCTTGGAGATGTCCATTCCTCGTTGACCTCCGCCAAGGTGTCAGGGAACAGCTTATCCAGTGGCCGACTTCACAAAAGGAAACACAAACATAAGCACAAACACAAGGAGGAGCGGATATTGGGGGCGCATGATGACCTCAGCAGCCTCTTTGCAAGCAAGTCTCCTGGCTTCTCCAGCCATTCGGTGGGGGAGAGGTTAAATGTCTCCGAGAAAGACCTCTCCTTGTTGACCGAGAAAGGCAAACACAAGGACAAACAGAAGCACCAGCACTGCGAAGCTGGGCACAAGGGGTCCAAGAGTAGCTTTGAGGTGGACACCCTCTCCACGTTGTCACTCTCTGACACTCAACAGTGGATCCCTGGCAAGGATAAGAACAACTCAAGCGGTGATGACCCCTGCATGAAGAAGTACGCTGGGAACACGGAGAGCAGTACGAGAGCCGATGCGATGGATGTCTTTGGTGAGATGAATTCTGCCAGTGACAAGCGAGACGGGGATCCCAGCGGAGCAAAGAGACGGAGCTTTGACGGATTTGCGACCTACAGGGAGAAGGACTTTCAGACGTTCCGAGCAAGTAGGAAGGACAGGAACTCGTACGATTCCTCAACTGTTTCAGGTAAGGGATGCCCTTCAGCAAGAACTCTCTCTCCCATCCTGTCTCTTTCTAGATACACAGATGACTATTTCGTGTTGTTTAACAGCATTTATATCTGATCTACTGTCTATAATCAAGCAGACGTTATCCATCCTAAGTCTTGGCTGAAGGTGGCCACTGGCCATCTTGGACAAGAGAACCATAGAAAGATAGTTTGAAGGCCTCTGGCAAAGGAGAGCTCATATATCCAGTGGTGGGATTCAACCGATGTAACAACCGGTTCGATGAGCATGCGCTTTGCGCGCACGCAGTGCATTAAAAACAGCTCTAAAACTTACTTTACCTTCAGCCCCAGTGAGTAAAACAGCTAAGGCTCTGCCGCGCCTATCAGCTGGGCTTCAAACAAAGGAAATATAGGACAGACTAGGGTGTGGGTGGGCAAGGCCAATTCATTGCTGGAACTTCCAGTTCGTCCGAACCGATCCGTACCGGCTGAATCCTACCCCTGCATATATCATATATCCCTTGGTTGCAAGATCATATTGTTAGGAGATTCTTAACTGCTGTCTGGTTGAACTTCCTCCCTTGTAGTTTTGACCTATCGGTTCTAATTCTGGGGCAATAGAGTTGTTCTCCATGTCTTTTCAATGTGTCAACTCTTCAGAGGTTCCAAGGCTGCTATTACCTCTTAGTTGTCTTGTTTGTGCTAATGAATTTTGACCAGGAAGAATTGTGTGTCTGTGCTTTCCAAGGTAACATTTATAAGTGCAGGTGGACCTCAACTTATAGTTGAGACAGTTGTTAAATTTTATTTTTTTTCCCGTTGGGCAAACTTCCTTGCTACAGATGTTAAGTGAACCACTGCAATTGTTCAGTTAGTAACACGGCTGTTAAGTGGGAATTTGGCTTCCCCAATGACTTCACTTGTCCGAAGTTCACAAAAAAGGGAACCAGAACACTGCAGCCGTCATAAATATCAGTCAGTTGCCAAGCACCTGGATTTTTTTGATCACGTGACCATGGAGAAGCTGAAAACATTTTAAATGTGACATTTAAGTCATAAGTCATCTTTCTCCTTGCAAAATTCCATTTTTTGCTCTAGCCTAGATCTTTTTCAATGTTCTCTCTTTCATCTCCAATAGGACCCACCCCTTCTTGTTTCACGTCACCTGAAGACCTGATAAGGCTCCCCTAAAGTCCATAATCAAAGTTGTGGACAACACTGTTGAATCGCACAGAGCCCAGTGTGCAGTTCCAGTTTGTGTCACTTGACTCAGCCCAAGCTGAGATGGAGTCGTTAACCGGGACTCTTTGAATACAGTCATTTAGGAGCCCACTTAGCAGTATCAGCTAAGCCATAGTTTCATGAATAATATCCTGAGACATTCTGTGTCAAAGATTGAGGTGTTTATAAAGGCCTGTAGAATTTATCAATCATCCAGGTCATGGTTGCCCCAAAGATGCTTTTTCCAAAAGGCAACTGGACTTTCTTGGTTTTTGTTTTTTTCTCTTTGAAAACATTTCACTTCTCATCCAAGAAGCTTTTTCAGTTCAGAACTGAATTACAGAATAATAGAGTTGGGAGGGACCTTGGAGGTCTTCTAGTCCAACCCCCTGCTCAAGCAGGAACCCTATACCATTTCAGACAAAGCGTTCTCCAATCTCTTCTTAAAAACCTCCAATGATGGAGCACCCACAACTTCTGAAGGCAAATTGTTCCATTGGTTAATTGTTCTAACTGTCAGGAAATGTCTCCTTGGTTCTAGGTTGCTTCTCTCCTTGATTACTTTCCACCCATTGCTTCTTGTCCTACCTTCAGGTGCTTTGGAGAATAAGTTATCCCTCTCTTCTTTGTGGCAGCCCCTTAAATATTGGAACACTTCTACCATGTCACCCCTTTTCATTAAACTAGATAGTTTACAATTTAATTAAACTAGACAAAAACAAAACATTTTCAAAGAGCAAGACAAAAAACAAAGTCCAGTTGCCTTCTGGAAAAATCACCTTTGGCATGTGGTGTTCATATCATTCCCATTACTTACTAAGCTGGTAACTCTAGCAAAGAAGATGGGGTTAGTTTGTCATGGTTTGATTGTAGCAAATCCTAGGTTGTCTGCCTATCCAGATGTTCATAAAGGTCATCTCTTCAAAGATGTTGCCTGGTATATAGATCAAGCTGGAAAAATCTTCCTGTTTGAAGGTGTGATGATATTTGCTCACCTCTGGTCTCGTTGTTGTTGTTAGTCATAAAGTTGTGTCTGAACCATCGCAACCCCATGGACAAAGTTCCTCCAGGCCTTCCTGTCCTGTACCTTCCCCTGGAGTCCATCTAAGTTCACGCCAACCAACTGCTTCAGTGACTCTATCCAGTCACCTCCTTCTCTGCCATCCCCTTCTTCTTTTGCCTTCAACCATTCCCAGCATTAGGCTCTTGTCCAGTGAGTCCTTCCTTCTCATTAGGTGGCCAGAATATTTGAGTTTCTTCTTCAGGATCTGGCCTGAAGATGATTTCATCTTCAGGATCTGGTCTCCTAGGAGTTCTCAGAGACTACCAGAAATGATCTTGTGGTTGCATTCACCAGATACTTGAGTAACCTGCGATGTAGTCCTTGACTTCAACTAAGTTGGTTCTCTCTTGTCCTCTCTTTGTCTAATTTAAGCTTCCCTCTTTGCCCAGAGGGATAACCATGATCTAGCCTTCCATTTCTCTTCTGAGGGAAGGCAGGGGCAAAATCAGAATTAAGAAGTTCTGCCTTTTTGTTCTTCTCACTTTTTCTTTTGATAGATCTGTACTTTCTTTGACTTATCTCTTATTCCTCATCTACACAAACAACCTTTTATCCTGGGGGTGGAGGTAGCTATCTCTGGTTTCTGGAGACTTATCGACTCTTCTTTGTTTTAAGCTTCTCTCATTCTTTTCTCTTCAGTATTTAGAGTGTTCTGCATATATCCTAACGGAATATATGCAGAATTCTATTGAATTCTCGCATTTCTTTCCTCCTCCTTCTAGGTGTTAATTGAAATTGTGCTTTCAGCATCTCATTTCATGGACTCTCGTGTCCTTCCTAGGTCCTTGTCTCCTTCAACATTTTAAGCCACTGGCTCTCAACCACCTTCCCTCAAAGTCCATCCTGTCCTTTTCTTCTGAAGACCAGAATAGACTTCTGTGTCGTCTCAGTTCCTCTTCTTCCAGATATTCCAAATATTCAGTTTCTTCCAAAAGATCAAACACCTTCAGTTCTTCAACCAGTTCTTCTCTGTTAGTGAGAATTAAATCCACGTTTCCATGTTTTGTTTTGTTTTATCACCCTTCCGACAAATGAAAGTGTCAGCAAGAGTGGATAAGAATTTGCTGGACTTCTTGCTTGCTTGACAGAATTAGATTCAAGTGGGGTATTCGACCGGTTCGGACTGGTTCGGGCGAACCGGTAGTTTTGGTGATCATTTGGCCCCGCCACTGCCCTATTCTGTCCTTTATTTCTGTGGTTTGCAGCTCAGCTGATACACCTCAGCTGTTTTACACACCAGGGCTGCAGTAGAAGGGTAAGTATTAGAGCTGGAAAATGGGCAGTTTTCAAATGCGAAGCATGCACTCACCAAACCGGTTGAATCCCACCCCTGATTAGATTCCTAGCAGATGTCACTTCGAAACAAGATGGGGTGCAAATAAATGTAATTAATAAATTTTAAAAAACCATTGAAAATCCTCCATCATGGTCCCTGTTTATATGACTTTTTTGAAGGACTGATCATCTGCAAAAAGACTTCAATTGCATCTTCACCCTATCCAGGTGGTTTTATGCAGGGGTGGGATCCTACTGATTCTGCCCGGTTCTAAAGAACTGGTAGCTCTGAAGAGCAACAGACACCAAACTGGTTCTGTGTTTGCTGCTGTTTGGCCCACCCGCCCGCCTGAGCTCTTACCTGTCCTTTATTTCCTGCTTTTTCAACCTCAGCTGCTTTGCACGGCGCAGCTAAGCTTGAAAAAGCAAAGAAAAAGAGGCTTTTCAAACGCTGAGCACCCACACGCAGCACTTTTCAGCTGTTTGGGTGGCACAGCTTAAGGTTTTTTTACACGTGCGCACAGCGTGCGTCAGGCTCAAAACGTAGCCACCGAACTGGTAGTAACACTGGTTGAATCCCACCCCTGGTCTTATGTTCTCTCACATCACATGTGACTTCTTAAATTAGGATCTCTAATTCTTCAGGGGTTTCCCCCCCTCCCCATAGTCTGTTCATTGATGAGCATTCTGAGGCTGTGAGTACCATCTACTGGCATTTGGGTTGTAGTGTCCTATGAAAAATTGAGCCCCCATCTTGGCCTGTTGATTTTCCGTTGAGTTCTGCATACATAATTCTGGAGTTTTGCCACCTTTCCTTCTCCTGTTCTGGTTTAATATCATCCTGGCGACTCAACATTTCCTTCCATTTTTTAAAGGTCTGTCTCATTTCTGACCTTCATGCAGGTAGCATTAATCATTGTCGTAGAATCCAATCCTTCTTGGAGACACCCCTTGCATGATCGTTTCTTAATCTCTGCTTTCCCTTCAAGTGGAAGAATGGAGAAAAGATCCAAGTTCTTCACTTTCCTGACCATGGTATCCTAGTCTCCAGAGACTTTTTTTTTCAAATGACGAGGTCATTTCGGATGAAGAAGAAAATACGGTTGCTACCGGCTTTGAATAATCCTGGTAACCTCTGTATCATGTTCTGTACATGGACATTGGGAAGACAGTGCACCTCCCCCAATATCAGATTAGCTCTGGACCTACCTGGTTTGGGTCTTCTGAACAAGATATATCTATTCTGACCTCGGCTTCCCCAACAGCACAAAGCTGACACCTTGTCCCGATAAATTCCTTTTATTTTGTTTACAGTGAATTCCTCTCCAGCAAAGTCCCGGCCAACAGTCTTTCAAGAGATTTCACAATTCCAGACTTTTATCAGGCTTGGAGAGTTGCCAAGCCGATACCTTTCACATGCCACACTGTAGCAGACAATGCTTGGCAAAGAATGCAGGAACAGATCTTCACCCAAATGAACTAATTATCTCCTGCAAAACCTCACTCCCCTTTCGCTCCTCTTTTATTCCCCACGGGAGGGGCCATTCACCGTCCACCTGTGGCTTTATTCCCAAGTTGCCCCTTGTTCCTTAGCTGTTCCCTTCTTCTGGCAGCTCTGCACATGCACACACTGGGAACAGGCTCCAGCTGCTCTTCTCCCTCACTGACGTCCAACGCCGAAGGCAGCTGATAACTGTCAGACAGTCCTGGCCCCATCTCTGCTTCCGACGCAGAGCCCTTGTCAGACTCCAGGACTAGCCCATGTTCTTCCCCAACCATCTCACTGTCCAAATCTGCTGCCAGCTCCACTGGCCACTGTCGGGCCACAACAATCTCCTATCATCGTGACACATGTCTTTTTTCTCAAGATGATTCTGGGATTTCTTCAATCCTCAGATTCCAAGTGTTTCTTCATTGTTTTATGATATGATTTGTTCAGTCAAATGTTGAACATCTTACAGAGGAAGAACTTCATAATTGGTTCCTTGAATTCTATCGGTACCAACTTTTCCTTGATGTTCTTGCTACTTTGAGACTGATTCTTCTTTGCCCAATGGCCTTTTTACCTCTTCTGCATTGTCCTCTTCACTTCTCTGCTTTTCCTAGAGAAATTCATCTTTCCTGTCAAAGAACCTTCTGCTGCATTTCAGACAGGAACAAAGAACACTGATATATTTTGCAGGTCATGACGATGGTTTCTTTCTGGTTGACGTTCCTTGGAGACTTTCCTACTAACTCTAAGCTTTGTTGGGGTTGAGCCTTAGTTATGGTGTGTTTGGTGGCTTATCTTGTTGATTAGTCAGTGGTTAGGCAGAGATGGCAAACTCCTAAACTGGGAACTGGGTGTTGTGTGAATGCAGGCATTAAGTCTTGACTCCTCTCTGTATGGTTGGTTACTAGGAGTCTGCTTGTTCCAGGTCTGTAGATCATCATCACTGTATTCAGTGGAACCTGAATTAAGTGAGATAAATTAAGTGATATATATTTCCAGATCTTTTCTAAGTTAAGAAACATATTTATTATTCAATAAAATCCATGAAGGGCAGCCAAAAAATTAGATAGATAGATAGATAGATAGATAGATAGATAGATAGATAGATAGATAGATAGATAGATAGACACAGACAGACAGACAGACAGGAGAGAGACATGATAGATGATAGAGAGAGATAGACAGATGAGAGAGGCATGATAGATTAGGTAGGTAGGTAAGTAGGTAGGTAGGTAGGTAGGATAGACAGATAGACAGACAGATTGGATTGACAGATAACGAGACAGACAGATGGGAGGGAGAGAGACACAAGATAGAGATGATGGATGGATGAATAAATGTGTCTCTTGACTTATGAAAGATCGGGGAGAAGATAGAAGACCCCAAACACAGATGCTTATTACTAATCACAGTGGCACCATATGTATCATATACACAACATGGAAACGATCTCAGTTAATGTTCCTCAGATTGGTACACAACTCATGTCATTTACACAAAGCCATTCTCTTGTGCAGATGTCCATGATCCCAGCTGTTTAAAGCCAATTCTGTTGTTGGAACAGCAGCTGAAAGGAGGAGAATAGCTAGAGTGATCTTTAAGAGTTTAATATGTTGGATTAATTTGTTGTTCGTCTAACAAATTACCTCGTTTGAGGTGGAGAAGCTTAAGAGCCGCTAAATATGATGGAGTAATATGGTTTGTGGTAGGCAGGCTCATGAAATAGCAAATGTGTCGTGGTTTTCTCCAGTCGCTTTTAGACTTGTCCAACATGAAAAGACATGTTAATCAATCCACCACAGACCAGCCCCGCCCCCAAAGCCTTAAGGTGGAAAAATGGGAGTGTTAGATCACTACAAAAGTCCCCCGATACACTGTGGTCCAAAGATAATTAAAAAGTAATTGTTCCCCTCACACATACGTGCTCGTCGTTTCCGGCTCTAGGTGCTCATCTCCGTCACAAAGCCAAAGAGCCAGCGCTGTCCGAAGACGTCTCCGTGGTCATGTGGCTGGCATGACTAAACGCTGAAGGCGCACGGAGCGTTGTTACCTTCCCCCCAAAGGTGGTATCTATTTTTCAACCTGCATGTTTACGTGCTTTCGAACTGTTAGGTTGGCAGAAGCTGGGACAAGAAACGGGAGCTCACTCCATTACGCAGCACTAGGGATTCGAACCGCCGAACTGCCAACCTTTCTGATCGACAAGCTCAGCATCTTAGCCAAATAGCCACCGCGTCCCCGCTAAGATACTTCGTTGCATGCAATTTCTAATCATTGCCTCCGTGAAACTTGGTGGTAAGTAAGGAGATAGTTAAATCAATGGAATAGCTTGTCTCCTGGAATTGTGGGTACTTCATCACTGGAAGTTTAAAAAAAATAAAAAAATTGAGTGGACAACTATTTGACCAGGATGCTATAAGGTCAGCCAGGAGGTTGGACTACAAGACCTCTAAGGTCCCTTCCAATTCCAGCCCTATCATTCTATGTTCTATATTCGGTCTTTGAATTTTGATCAGTCGCTGGACTGACAATTCCAACCGTGTTTTGATTATTCTTTCTCCGTAATTGTACCTTTATTATTCTTGTTATTGATCCTGAGGGACACAGAAGCTACTAGGACCGTGATGGCGAACCTATGGCACGTGCGCCACAGGTGGCACACAGAGCCATTTATGTGGGCATGCGAACCCCAGCCAAACTTACCTGCACTGCGCATGTGCGCGCCTCCCAGATGATTTTCAGCTCATTTGAGGCCATATTCGGCCTCCCAGAGGCTCGAGGGAAGCCTTTGCAGCGTCTGGAGACCGAAAAACGGGCCCGTTTCGGCATTTCCGGTATTACCACAACAAAAAGGTTCACCATCACTGTACTAGGAAGTTCTGACTGGATTGGATAGCTTTGACTATGAGATGTTTCCAAGATTGATGAAGCTGTTGTAATATAGGTACTGTTCTAAGTAATGCATCTTCTATTATTATATATAGAATAAGATGACGGTTTTCTTGGGGGTACTTCTACCCCGCCTTTCAGATATTAATTAAGATAAGGTTAAGGACAGGTTTTTAAGAGTGATTATTATTCTTGACATTGATCCTGAGGGACACAGAAACTACTAGGACCGTGATGGCGAACCTATGGCAGGAATACCTGTATGTCGTTTTTGTTTTCTTCTTGCTTATATGTAAAAATTATGTTGAAGAAGTGTTGAGTACCCTTGTGTTTGAAAAGATCTCTTCCATAAACTTTATTAGAATTTTGACTACAGAAGAAAAACCAATGAGAGCTAATACTTGGAATATCTCTTTCCAATCATTTTCAAAATATGCAGAACCACATTGAGGCTGTGTGTGTGTGTCTGTCTGTGTCTGTGTTGCAAAAGAAGACAGAAGCATTAGGATATCATTACACGAATGATGTGTCACGTGTACAGTGCATAATTTCCATCATCATGCCTCAACATAATTCCCATCATTTGCATACAGGACTAATTCTGTAACTGTTAAATGAATTTACCCTATTCTCTTTATGGAGATAACATTAACTTGGATTCCTGCACTGAGTAGAAGTTTGGACTAAATGTCTCCTTTGAACCCTGCAATCCTGGACCATCAAACCCACAAACCTAGTTCAGATCTCCAGCCTAAAGTCTCAGAAATCAGGCATTGGACCAGCCAACATAATTCTGTCCTGAACTTTGGAGAAAAACAAGGTTGGACAAGAAGCAACGGATGGAAACTCATCAAGGAGAGAAACAACCAAGAACTCAGGAAAAATTTCCTGACAGTGAGAACAATTAATCGGTGGAATGACTTAAGAAGAAATTGGACAGGCATTTGTCTAGAATGGTATAGAGTCTCCTGCTTGAACAAGGGGTTGGACTAGATGATCATCAAGGTCCCTTCCAACTCTGTTATGCTCTGGTCTATGAATTGCACCTGGAAAGTAAGGGGAAGCTAGCGCAGCTCACCCAACAGAGACGTTACATAAGCAAACCTGAGATTTCCCCATTATTGTGCACGCTGTTCCAACCTGGACCAGTTGAATTTTTCAACTGGTCTTCAAGGGCAGCCCCTTATAGATAGACTGCAGTACCCAATAACTCCAGGTAAACCCTAGAGCCGGCTTTGACTTGTCTGTTAAGATATTATAGTCTATCCTTTAAAGCAGGGCTCTCCAACCTTGGCAACTTTAAGACTTGTGGACTTCAACTCCCAGAGTTCCTCAACCAGCAGAGCTTTAAACACGGCTCGACTTACGACCAGAATCGAGCCCGCAATTTACGTTGCTAAGTAAAGCCTTTGCTAAACGAGGCTCTGCCTCACATTATGACTTTTCTTGCCACAGTTGTTAAGCAAACCACTGCAGTTGGTCAGTCAGTAATCACGGTTGTTAAGCGAATCTGGCTTCCCCCATTGACTTTGCTGATCCGAAGGTCACAAAGGGGGGGGAGGTCATGTGACCCCAGCACACCACCACTATCATAACTGTGAGTCAGTTGCCAAGCACCCGAATCTTGGATCATGTGACCGTGAGGATGCTGCAAGGGTCATAAGTGTGAAAAACGGTCATGTTTTTTTTCCCCCCGGTGCCATTGTAACTTTGAACGGTGTCGAAAGGAACCGTTGTAATTTGAGGACTGCTTGTAAAGATGATCCCTTTTACCCAGCCAAGAAAACGTGTGGTAATCTAGCAGGGTTTGCACACACAATCTGGCCTCCCTACTCTGCTCTGGCAGATTTCCACTCTCCAGGAGGGTTATGGACCGTGGTGATTTGCCTCGGATGATCACTTGAGAGGAGAAAGAAGAGAAAAGCGCAGGATTGGCCCTCCCACATCCGCCCCTGCGATTTTCTCTCCTTTATCCTCTCAACTGAGGATTGGCGCTGCAGGCCGCAGCTGGGTGTGGGGAAAGCTGCGCGCACGATCACCAAACCGGTAGTGGAAGAGGTAGGATCCCACTCCTGGTTGAGGATGATCTGAAGCAACATTACCCCTGCCCCACAGCGAGTCTGTGGGTCTAATCACTGCAAGATCTCTATTCCCTCCCTACCCCACTAACCTGCTTTCCAGCTCTGTTCTCCTGCACAAGGCAACAAAAGAAGACCCAGCCAATCAGCTGGGACTCCAGAGGCAGAGAATAGATGGGGGCGGGGCCAGTCAGAGGCGGTATTCAGCAGGTTCTGGAGAACCGGTAGCGGAAATTTTGAGTAGTTCAGCGAACCGGTCGTGGACGTTTTAAGTAGTTTGGAATACCACCTCTGACTGGCCCCGCCCCCATCTATTCTCTGCCTCTGGAGTCCCAGCTGATTGGCTGGGTCTTCCTTTGTTGCCTTGTGCAGGAGAACAGAGCTGGAAAGCAGGTTTAGTGGGGTAGGGAGGGAATAGAGATCTTGCAGTATCCTTCCCCTGCCATGCCCACCAAGCCACGTCCACCAAGCCACGCCACACTGACCAAGCCACGCCCACAGAATCAGTAATAAAAAAAGTTGAATCCCACCACACACACACACATATTTATGTGTGTGTGAGAGAGAGAGAAAATACCATAACAAAGGAAAGTAGGTTGGTCTCAGGGTGTGTAACAGACGATCAGATGGTTTGCAAAAGGGGAGGACACCCCCACACACACTTTTTCCTATAGCGGTCATATTGTAAGAGTCCACAGCAAGTGGTGCTTATAGGAATCCAGGGGTGCTAAAGATTTGCAAACATTTCCAGAAAGATGCAGCTGAAGACGCAACGGAAAATGAGACCGACGGCTCTCTCAGGTGCTTCACAATCTAAGCACACCCAGAGACACACACTCAAACGCGCACACCCCGTTTTAGAAGCCGTGTTTTGCCAGGCTGCGGTGGTTGTGGAGCGGCAACCCAGCTATTCATCACTGCCTCTTCCGCCGATGCTGCACGTAGACACGTTCGAGAGATGCCCAGGAGAATGGGAGACCCTCTTGTCACCGTTGCTTAGCAACCGATGAATGCAGGACCCGCCACCGGTGGAAGATTCCCCTCCTGCCCTGCCTGTGATTTTGTTTTTGATTATCCAGTGACAAATAAAAAGGAAATAAAATAAAATAAAAAAAAACCCTTCTCCCAGCTTGAAATAAATCTCATTTAAAGGCTGCGGCTCGGCCGCTGTTTCCAGGCGAACGGAAAGCAGGTTCTGCATTGTCTGTGGAGATTCTGAGTCACTCAGGTCATGATTGTCCCAAAGGTGTTTTTTCCAAGAGGCAGCTGGACTTCCTTTGTGTGGGGACCGGGGGCAGGGAAAGCATCCTGCAGAAAGCAGAGCTCCACAACACGCTCCTTTCAGCGGTTCCAAGAAGGCTCAACAGCCATTTGCAAATCTCCAAGTGGCCTCAACGACTCTTTCAAAACAATGCCAATGACTGGCTGTCTGCAAGGAGGATAAATCCTTCCATTCCCCCACCATCCAATCAGAGCTGAAGAAACTTCTTGGATGAGAGGTGAAACGTCTTCAAAGAAAAAAACAAAGAAACTCCAGTTGCCTCGTGAAAAAAGCACCTTTGGGGCAACCATGACTTGGAGGACTGAAAATCTCCGTAGACTTTCAATCAAAACCATCCTATGGGGTGGAATGTTCAGGCATGGAGGTGAGGCACTTTGGAAGGCCTACAACTGTCTAAAACGCTGTGTGTGTGTGTGAGAGAGAGAGAGGGTGTGTGTATGTGTGTGTGAGAGAGAGTGTGAGTGTGTGTATGAGAGAGTGTATTAAATAGTGTGTGTGTGAGTAAGAGTGTGAGTATATGTGAGAGACTGTGTGTGAGAGAGAATGTGTGTGAGAATGTGTGAGAGAGTGTGTGTGTGAGAGAGTGTGAGTGTGTGTATGAGAGTGTATTAAATAGTGTGTGTGTGAGTAAGAGTGAGAGTATATGTGAGAG
>NW_020716871.1:269408-280272 GCF_900518725.1 Notechis scutatus
GCCCAAGGTCACCTAGCTGGCTTTTATTGGCTAAGTTGAGACTAGAACTCCCCATCTCCTGGTGATTAGCCCAAGGTCACCCAGCTGGCTTTCATGGCTAAGTTGAGACTAGAACTCCCCAACTCCTGGTGATTAGCCCGAGGTCACCCAGCTGGCTTTCATGGGTAAGATGAGACTAGGACTCCCATCTCCTGGTGATTAGCCCAAGGTAACCCAGCTGGCTTTCATGGCTAAGTTGAGACTAGAACTCACCATCTCCTGCAGTGATTCACTTAACAACTGAGGCAAGAAAGATGGTAAAATGAGGCAAAATTCCTTTTGACAACTTTCTTGCTTAGCAACAGAAATTTTGGGCTCAATTGTAGTCGTAATTCGAGAACTTCCTGTATCCTTCCCTTTCTGGAGGAATTCTTGTGAATGCCAACATGTTAGCAGTACAAAAAACAAAACTCAAATTGCGGTGACTTTCCTTTCAAGAATGTTTTACCGTTAGGAACAGATTCTTGGCAAGAGGGGCACCAATAAAGACGTAGAACTTAGAGGATTTAAAAATACAGTCATTACTCACAAGCGGAAAAAAAGGAGTTCTCTCTCTCTCTCTGTCTTTGCTTGAGTCTGTTTGCTGTTCCAGCTTTCTGCAAACGGTGTGTTTATTTTCATGTCTGCAAATATGTGCGGTTCTCCATGATCTAATACATCAAGCTGCAGATTATGTGCTTGGTTTGTTCATTGTCAAACAGATAATTTGGATGGAAAAAGGCCGCAGCATTTTAGCTAAGCAGAGCTGTACTTTGTATGCCCAGAAGGATGTGTGTGTGTGTGTGTGTATATGTTTCCTTAAGTTTTTGCGGGTACTTACATGTATGGTATTCAGCTTTGTTCGGGTATTTTCCCACGTCATTATAGTTGTGCTTTTAAAGTTGTAGCAACGTTTCGGCAGAATCTCATCTGCCATCATCAGGCTTCTGTATTGTGTTCGTCTGTGAGTCAGACTTTTACAGTTGTTTCAGTTTTAAATTTGGGGCTAGCCTACTGCTGTGCCAGAATGGTTTTTTCTGCATCATATATATGTGTGTGTGTGTGTGTGTGTGTGTACACGTATGTGTCTGTGTCTGTATCAATATCTATATCTATATCTATATCTATATAAAAGTTACAGAAGGATCTCTGCCAAGAAAGTGTGGAGCTAAACGGGCTTGTTAAACTATGAATATCCATTTCTGGTTGTCTGAATTGTGGCACTTTCTTTGGACTTGTTTCTCCCAGCCAAATGCATTGCCTCTCTTTGGCCCTAACTGCTGTTTAGGACAATTTTGTGCATTTGCAACATCAAATGAATCGTTACCGTTGAAATATTGAACTCTCCTCCTAGCATCGAACTCTGCATGTTCTGTGTTAAGGCATCAGGCTAGGAAACAGGAGACGGTGAGTTCTAGTCCTGCCTTAGACATATGAAAGCTTGCTGGGTGATTTTGGGCTAATCATCAAGAGAGAATGAGTTCTAGTCCCGCCTTAGCCATGAAAGCCAGCTGGGTGACTTTGGGCCAATCACCAGGAGGTAGTGAGTTCTAATTCCACCTTAGGTATGAAAGCCAGCTGGATGACTTTAGGCCAATCACCGGAAGACTGAGAGTTCTAGCTTTGCCCTTGGCATGAAAGTTCACTGAATGACTTTTGGCCAGTTCCTCACAGGGTTGTTGTTGTATGGAAAATAGGAGGAGGAAGATGTCTTGGATCTGTTCACCACCTTGATTATTTGCAAAAATAGTGTTTTGTTTAAATCACCATCATAGGTCAGATATTACTTTCCTGCAGAGGCGAATATTCTTAACCTTCCAACTCTTGCGTGGATTTAAACCTCACTAAAGAAATTTCACAGGGAATATAAAATTCAAGCCAAGGATGATTTCTGCGCTATATATAAGAATAGCCAGAAGCACCGTGCTTGCTCTTTCAGTAGCTCAAAATACAGAAAAGCAGACACTACTTTAAAACAGGGGAAAAAAATTGGAGAATCAGGTAATCCTATGTTTATGACCATGATTGGGATTAAAATTTCCATTGCTAAGCAAGACAGTTGTTAAATGAATTGTGCCCGTTATTACAACTTTGGTGGTGCAGTGGTTAGAATGCAGAATTGCAGGCTAACTCTGCCGATTGCCAACAGTTCAGTCCTGACCGACTGAAAGTTAACTCCGCCTTTCCGTCCTTCCGAGGTCGGTAAAATGAGGACGCAGGTTGTTGGGGGCAAATAGGCAGACTCTGTAAACCGCTTAGAGAGGGCTGTAAAGCACTGTGAAGCGGTATATACATCTTTAAGTACTTAGTTATAAGTCACTATCTAAGAGTAGGGTGACACAGTGGTTAGAATGCAGTATTACAGGCTGATTCTGCCCACTGTCTGGAGTTCGATCCTGACCGGCTCAAGGTTGACTCAGCCTTCCATCCTTCCAAGGTCGGTAAAATGAGGACCTAGATTGTTGGCGGCAATAGACTGACTCTATAAACAGCTCAGACAGGGCTGTAAAGCATTATGAAGCGGAATATAAGTCTTAAGTGTGAGTGCTATTGCTTTTTTACCATGGTGGTTAAGTAAATCCATGCAGTTGTTAAGTGAATCACACAGTCATTAAACAAATGTGGCTTCCTCCATTGTCTTTCCTTGTTGGAAGCCAATTAGAATGGATTCAAATGCAGAACACATGACTCAAGAATGTTGCAACAGTCGTAATACATGCCAGTTGCCAAGTGCCTGAACTTTGATCGTGTGACCATGGGAATACTGTCTAATTAAAAGAAGAACTAGGGGTTCTTCTAGTATATGACATATGGAGGACGCTGTAGCTCAGTGGCTAAGATGCTGAGCTTGTTGATCAGAAAGGTCGGCGGTTCGAATCCCTAGCGCTGCGTAATGGAGTGAGCTCCCGTTACTTGTCCCAGCTTCTGCCAACCTAGCAGTTCGAAAGCATGTTAAAAATGCAAGTAGCAAAATAGGGACCACTTTGGTGGGAAGGGAACAGCGTTCCATGTGCTTTCCGGCATTTAGTTATGCTGGTCACATGACCACAGAGACGTCTTCGGACAGTGCTGGCTCTTCAGCTTTGTAACGGAGATGAGCACCGCCCCCTAGAGCCGGAAATGACTAGTACACATGTGCAAGGGGAACCTTTACGTTTTAGGGATGACACGATATGAGTCTTCCAATATTTGAGGGGCTGCCACAAAGAAAGAGGGGGCCAAGCTATTCTCCAAAGCACCTGAAGGCCAGACAAGAAGCAATGGATGGAAACTAATCAAGGAGAGAAGCTACCTAGAACTAAAGGAGGAATCTTCTCACACTGAGAACAATTAACCAGGGAAATGACTTGTCTACAGAAGTTGTAGGTGCTCCATCACTGGAGGTTTTTAAGAAGAGATCGGGCAAAAAAATTGTCTGAAATGATGTAAGGTTTCCTGCCTGAGGAGTGGGATGGAGTAGAAGACCTCCAAGGTCCCTTCCAACTCTGTGGTAAGAAGAGAAAGCATCTTGTCCTGGGAACAGATCCCCTTTCTAATTATTTTTTTCAAAATGAGTATTTCATACTCCACCACTTAGTAATATCAAGATGGGTTTGAACCTGGTGAAGGAAGAGAAATTGGGTGCATTTTTTTTTTACTTTTTGCTTAAAACGTATCAGTTTAAAGCTTCCTTTGAGAACCAAATTCCTAAATTCTTTGAAATTTTTGGAGGCTGAATATTGCATTGCCGAAGAAAGTACTCCAGCCCCATCAGAAGGGGAAGCAAAATATGTCACCCTCACCCACATCCACAATTAATCAGTGGAATTGCTTTTCTCCAGAAGTTGTAAATGCTCCAACACTGGAAGCTTTTAAGAAGAGATTGGACAGCCCTGTGTCTGAAAATGGTACAGGGTCTCCTGCCTGAACAAGGGGGTTGGACTAGAAGACCTCCAAAGTCCCTTCCAACTCTGTTATTCTGACCAGTTGTAAGTCTCCTTTTTCAATGCTGTTGTGACATCGAACGGTTATTAAGTAAATAGTTGTGTCGAAGACTGTGTTGCCAAGCAAATTTCAGGTGTGTGTTTGTGTGCATGCGTCTGTGTGTGTGTGTGTGTGTGTGTGTAGTGTGTGTGTGTGTATATAAACAAACTATTCTAAAAATACTAGTGATAGATAGATAGATAGATAGATAGATAGATAGATAGATAGATAATAAACTATTCAAAAAATATGAGTTATGTATGTATGTATGTATGTTTGTATGTATATAAATGACATTACTTAATGTATCCTGGCTTTATATTATTTTATGTAGTCCTCGACTTACAACAGTCTGTTTAGTGACAGTTCGAAGTTTACAACGGCAATGAAAAAAGTGACAGCACCATTTTTCACACTTAATGACCATTGCCGCATCCCCCCTGGTCACGAGATCAAAATTCACACGCTTGGTAACTGGATTCGTATTTATGACGATCTCAACGTCCCAGGGTCGTGTGTTCCCCTTGTGCGACCCTCTGACAAGCGAAGTCCAAAGAGGAGGCCAGATTTGCTTAATGACCGCGTGACTAACTTAACAACCGCAGGGATTCCCTTAACCACAGTGGCCCGAAAGGTTGTAACATGGGACAAAATACAGTCACAGCTCTCTGACTTAGTCATAGACATGTTGGATGTAAGTCGAGGACCTCCTGTCACTCACAGATAGGCAGCCAAAGGGAGGAGAAAACCGAATGAAAGTTTAAAAGTCTGCCTACCGAGATGAGGTGGACCGGTTGCTTTTGTGGTGTGGAGACAATAACTTGGTCCTCAACACCAATAAGACCAAGGAGCTTATAGTGGACTATAGAAGGAACAGATCAGACATCCAGCCCTTACTTATCAATGGAGACCGAGTGGAGCAAGTGGCCAGTTTTAAGTTTCTGGGTGTTACCATAAAAGAGGATCTGACCTGGGGTGCTCACATTGCAGCCCTGGTCAAAAGGGCCCAGCAGAGATTATACTACCTGAGACTTCTCAGGAAACAACAACTGAATGAAAATCTGCTGGTGACCTTCTACCGCTGCACCATAGAGAGTATCTTAACTTACTGCACCTCTGTATGGTTTGCCAATTGCACAGTGGCAGATAGGACAGCACTCCAGAGGGTTAATGTCATTGCCCAGAGGATCATTGGTTCATTCTCCCCTCTTTGGAAGAGCTTTATAGCTCCCGCTGCCTTAAGAAAGTTCAAAACATTCTCAAAGATCCATCTCATCCTGGGAACCCTTTTTTTTTTTTTTTGAACTGTTACCATCTGGCAGACGGTACAGGACAATAATAAAAACAAGGACAAATAGGCTGAAAAACAGCTTCTATCCCAGGGCAGTAGCTCTGTTGAATTCTACTGTATAGTGCAATATGAATGCAATATCAGTGGCTTTCAATTCAACGTATAGAATGTGAAGGATGTGTGTTTGTGTTTATTTTCATAGTCAAGATGTGCAATGAAGATGGTGGTTGATTTCATTGTACAAGGTGCAATGGCAATAAAATAAAGTAAACTAAACTAAAAGAAAAGGCAAATATTCAACCCTTGTGGGAAATTGGAGGGGTCTCCCTTATTGAATAGCCTCCATTTCATCTCCAAGCCTGTTGCTTGAAAATGACACTAAATCTATCTTTTACATAAACGTTGTTTACATAACCCAAAGTCCAAAGAAAACCCGGACAAACAGTCCTTTTGGGAAATGTGGATTTTCTGACTATTTTGTTTGTTTATATATGTATTTTTAAAAAAATATCAGTGAAGTCTAGGCTCCAGGAATGTAAGTTCCTTCATCCAACCACAAGTTCTTGGCAAAAGATTCAGGCTACACAGAATGTCCTTTTTTTTTTTTTTTGGTATTTTTCCTTCCCTTCTCCCGAAATGCATAAATCACAGCGTGTTGTTTTTTGCAGATTTGAAGTACAGTCTTCAGGCAAAATGCCTGGGGTTGATGCTTTTCAAAGAAATAGAGAGGTGATCCGATTGCCATTGTCTGGCTTTTAATCCTTTACAAAAATGTATTAAATTCAGATCTTCACGGGTGGGGTGTTGACTGCTGATGTCTGTTTTCAGATTTTTTTCATCAAATACCAAGTAGACTTTAGGAGAAAACCTCCCATACTACCTCCTCTTACAATACCAGACAACACAGTATCAACAGTAGAGACCTTCAAATTTCTAGGCTCTGTTATATCACAAGACCTAAAATGGAGACCTAACATCAAAAACGTCATCAAAAAAGCACGACAAAGAATGTTCTTTCTGCGCCAACTCTGGAAGCTCAAACTGCCCAAGAAGCTGCTGATCCAGTTCTACAGAGGAATGATTGAGTCTGTCATCTGCACCTCTATAACTGTCTGGTTTGGTTCTGCAACCCAACAGGACAGATACAAACTTCAGAGGGTAATTAGGACTGCGGAAAAAACAATTGCTTCCAACCTGCCTTCCATTGAGGACCTGTATTCTGCACAAGTCAAAAAGAGGGCTGTGAAAATACTGACAGACCCCTCACATCCCGGACATAAATTGTTTCAACTCCTTCCCTCAAAACAACACTATGGAGCCCTGCACACCAGAACAACTAGACACAAGGACAGCTTTTTCCCGAATGCCATCACTCTGCTAAACAAATAATTCCCTCAACACTGTCCAACTATTTACAAAGTCTGCACTACTATTGCTATTAATTCTCCCATCCTTCCTTATCACCCATCCCCTCCCACTTGTGACTGTAGGACTGTAACTTTATCGCTTGTATCCTTACGATCTATATTGACTGTTTCCTAGTATGATTTGATTGCTTATTGTACCCTATGACTATCATTAAGTATTGTACCTTATGATTCTTGACTCTTGATTAATGTATCTTTTATTTTATGCACACTGAGAGCATTTGCACCAAGACAAATTCCTTGTACGTCCAATCACACTTAGCCAATAAAAAGAATTCTATTCTATTAGTTTCCACCTATTGCTTCTTGTCTGCTCTTCGGTGCTTTGGCGAATAGCTTGACTCCCTCTTCTTTGTGGCAGCCCCTGAGATATTGGAAAACTGCTATCATGTCTCCCCTAGTCCTTCTTTTCATTAAACTAAACATACCCAATTACTGCAACCGTTCTTTGTATGTTTTATCCTCCGGTCCCCTAATCCTCTTGGTTGCTCTTCTCTGCATTCTTTCCAGAGTCTCAACATCGTTTTTACATTGTGGCAACCAACACTGAATGCAGTATCCCAAGTGTGGTCTTACCAAAGCATTATAAAGTGGTATTAACACATCACGTGATCAAGCTAACAGTTTTCCATTCCCATTTCCCTTTCTATTTTAGAGATAGTTAGGAAAAGATCTGCTGGACATCTACACTGTTCAAACATGGAGAGTTGGAGGGATTTCATTTAATTTCATCCTTTGTCTAAATCCATGGAGATGGATTTTTGAAAACATATACAGTCTTAAAAGGCGGTTCCCATCAGGGGTGGGCTGCTGGGGTTCGGGAGAGCCCCTAGCTAAGAACCCCCAAATCCCACTCCTGGCTGGCCCCGCCCACCTTCCCCCTCCACTCCCAGGACTCCCCACACGGCCCATTTTGGATGTAGGTAAGTGCAGGGAGGGCACGGAAGCTCAGGGAGGGCGAAAAACGGGCTTCCTGGAAGATCGGAAAGGCTGGAAACGGGCCCGTTTCCGGCTTCCAGAGAGTCTCCGGAGCCTAGAGAGGCCATTTTTGCCCTCCCAAGGCTCAAGGAAAGCCTCCGGGGCCTGGGGAGGGCAAAAACGCCTCCCACCCCCACTGTGGTGTAGGAGGCTGACTAGGCCACGCCCACCATGGCCACACCCACCCAGCACTCGGGCAGAGAGAGAACCTTTTGCTAACATTTTTGAAGCCCACTCCTGGTTCCCATCCTCTGAAGGACCATCCTTGGATCTTCGGCAGACGAAGATTGTATTCAAAAGATGCTCATATCTGATTTGGTTGAATATTTCTCCTCTGGCTTGGATCCTGATTTGGCTGCCGTAACTTAACAAAGGAATGAAAGGATAAGGGAATGATCTCTCCCCCAAAACAACCAGGCTCCAGCAAAGTATCTATGATGACCCGGAGCGTTGCACAAAAATAACAAAGTCACAAAAGTAGATAAATTCCCTTTAATACCTCCAACTTGGCCCCCAATGTCCAGTATCCTCAGCTGGAGATCAAACTCTTCCAAAAAACAGCCTACAAAGAGAAGAAATGCAGTCCGAACCCAAAATAGAGATAAATTAGAAATAAAAAAAAACAACACAAACCATGCTGAACACGACAGGCCAGGATAATAGATTGCAGACTTCCAACAGATAACGCAACACACCCAGTTTGGAGGACGCCAAAAAACAGATAAGCCTTGACAAAGATAATGCACGCTTTGCTTCCAGCAAGGTGCTGTGTGCAAACACCCCACTAATATCCTGTTCTCCCAGCTGCAACTAATGAAAGGGATCAGGGCCCTTTTCTCTCCCGTAAGCCACATTGCTCCCTTCTCCGTTCCTTCCTGCATACCCTAGGATGAAGAGGGGATGGCCCTGGGTCTTCCTTTGAATGCCCAGCCGGATTGTGCCCTTCCCCCATTCCTTCCACAGCCACCAGATCCACACTCCCCCTCCCTGTCAGCTGCTCCATCTCCCCCTCAGAATCAGACTCCAACAAGGGCATGACAGCATCCGTCAGCGGCAAGTGGACACGAAGAGAGGTAGAATTAACAGACACCAGAAGTTTCTCCTTTCCAATATCTGAACCTTTGAAAGGGGTGGGGGGACGCATTTGGATCAGCTATATGTGAACAATTTTCCTGTCATTCCAAAGCCCCACCATTCCCATCGACAAGGCTACATTTGGGGTTTTGCTCCAGAACCGTCTCGTTGGTGACTTTTCCATCATGAATTGTTATATTAGCCAAAAATTATAATGAGGTTTTGGGCCTTGGGCCACTTCGCAAGCCCTGTATTGTCATCAGAAGAAGTGGGGAGAAAACGGGGAACCGAACAATGAGGAGCAAAATAAGTTGTTTTTTTTCACATAACGCAAGAAAAATCAAATGTACAGGTACAGATTAGGTGAAACCAGACTCAATACAGTAGTAGTAACTATGAGAGGGATCGTGGGAGTCCCGGTCGGTGATGACTTAAACATGAACCAGCCGTGTGCGGCGGCAGCCAAAAAGGCCAATGCAATCCCAGGTTGCGTTAACAGAGGGATAGAATCAAGATCACGTGACGAGTTAGTACTGCTTTATAAAGCCTTAGCAAGACCCCACTTGGAATACTGCATTCAGTTTTTGGTCACCCTTTTATAAAAACGACGTTGAAACTCTGCAAAGAGTGCAGAAAGAAGCAACAAAGATATGATTAGGAGGCCGGAGGCTAAAACATATGAAGAACGGCTGCAGGAATTGGGTATGTCTAGTCTAGTGAAAAGAAGACTAGCAGTGACGTGAGAGCAGTGATCCCAATATTTGAGGGGCTGCTATAAAGAAGAGGGGGTTTCAACTTATTTTCCAAAGCACTTGAAGGCAGGACAAGACGCAATGGATGGAAACTAATGAATGAAAGAAGCCACCTTAGAACTAAGGACAAATTTCCTAACAGTGAGAACAATTTAGCCAGTTGGCCTTCAGAAGTTGTGGGTGCTCCCATCACTGGAGGTTTTTAAGAAGAGGTTGGGTGGCCATTTTGTCCAGAATGGTATAGGGTCTCCTGCTTGAGCAAGTGGTTGGACTAGAAGACCTCCAAGGTCCCTTCCAACTCTGTTATTCTGTTAAATAGGTGGGTAACGTGTTCTCTGGAGATTAGCCTTCAGAACTTAGCTTCTGGGATGGTGCTTCCATTGACGCTAATGATAATGGTGAGGCCAATGAGAAGGATGGTAATCAGGTGTCTCTAACAAGCCACAGAATATGCCAAAGAATTACACAAAGTGTGCCTTTAATCATCTTGCTTAGAAACAGATTTGTGATCCCAATTGTGGTTGTAAGAGACTACATGTGGAACAAGTGCCAATAAATTCTTTTTTCATATATATGTTTGTTTGTTTTTTTTATATTTACAATAGATCCATCTTTCATTTGAACAGTGTGTCAACTGGGTACATATATCTTGTGCTAGCAATTATAATTTAATACTTTTCTTACCAATATAACAATAATCACATTTTCCTTATAAGACCTTATCTCTTACGTCTATTATCTTTATAACAATCTTATTTCTCTGTGTCTTCATCTACTCAATTTGTTTTATTTTGGCCAAGATTTGGTCTAGAGATTTCAGGATCTTCTTACTGCCATCTAGTGGCCATTCAGATTTTTCCAGCTGAAATAATAGCACAAATCAATTCCAGGTGCAAGTTGGGAACCGTGTATTAAGAGCATTTAATACACTTAATATGCTCCACTTGCCAACCATTTGTTTAGTGAGCATTCAACATTATAATGGCACTGAATTATGACCATTTTTCACACACACAACAGTTCCAGCATCCCCGCAGTCACGTGATCAGAATTTGGAAAGCTTGGCAACTGTTTCATACTTACGACGGTTTGTGTCCTGGGATCATGTGATCTCCTTTTGCGACTTTCAGACGAGCAAAGTCAAAGGGGAAGCCAAATTCATTTAACAACGGTGTTGACTAACTTATTAGCTGCAATGATTCCCTTAACAGCTGTGGCAAGAAAGGTCATAAAACGAGGCAAAGCTCACTTCATAACCCATCTTGCTTAGCAACAGAAAATTTGGTGTTTAAAACATGTTATTGGTGACATAGAATAGAATAGAATAGAATAGAATAGAATAGAATAGAATAGAATAGAAT
>NW_020716871.1:285581-315080 GCF_900518725.1 Notechis scutatus
CCACACCTAGAGTACTGCATCCAGTTTGGGTCACTGCACTATAAAAAAGATGCAGAGAAGAGCAACCAGGATGATTAGAGGACTGGAGACTAAAATGTATGAAGAATGGTTGCAGGAATTGGGCATGGCCAAGTCTAGTGAAGAGAAGGACCAGGGGAGACAGGATAGCAGTCTTCCAATATTTGAGGGGCTGCCCCAGAGAGGAGGGGGGTCAATCTATTCTCCAAAGCGCCTGTAGGCCAGACAAGGAATAATGGATGGAAACTGAACAAGGAGAAATTCAACCTAGAAATAAGAAGAAATTTTCTGACAGTGAGAACAACCAACCAACAGAACAGAAGTTGCCTTTGGAAGTTATGGGAGCTTCATCACTGGAAGCTTTCAAGACTAGACTGGACTGGCATCAGAAATGGTGTAGGGTCTCCTGCTTTGGCGTGGGGGGGGTTGGACTAGATGACCTACAAGATCCCTTCCAACTCTGTTAACCTGAGGCCTGAGGGACGTGGGATTGCCTTGTACTCATCCCTCTATCGCTTCTCATGGCTCATAGGAGCTGCACCCTCTTGCTGTTTCGGCCCAGGTTCCCACTCCTCCTCTTCCTCTGATCCTGGTCCCAACGGCCATGACAAAAGGTTGCAAAAGGGAATCACGTGACCCCCCAAAGCTGGCTGAGGAATTCTGGGAGTTGAAGTCCACAAGTCTTAAAGTTGTCAAGGTTGGAGACCCCGGAATAGAGGAGGGGCGTCAAACTCAAGGCCGGATCCAGCCCACTGGGTGCTTTGATCTGGCCCGCTGGGCTGGCCAATGAAAACAGAGCTCAGGGGGGCTGTGCGTGCCCCCCCCCCTGAGCTCCCTTTTTGATGGCAGAGTGCTACAGGTGGAAAACGGGGCGCAGGGGGGCCATGTGGCCCCCCCAATCTCCGTTGTTGACGGCAGAGGAGTATCAAAACAAACGGAGACATGTTTCCCCTTTTGCATTTGAGCACGCAAGAAGGGACGGGAAAGGAGGAAGGGAAAGATTAAAAATATGGGAAGAGAGCCAGGAAGGAAAAATAAGGAAAGAGGGGAAGGAAGGAAGGAAGGAAGGAAGGAAGGAAGGAAGGAAGGAAGGAAGGAAGGAAGGAGATTATAATGAGAGTGAGGGAGGATCTCCAGGAAGTCCTGTCGTAGCATTTGGCCACCACAGGTGCCCCCGACACTAGTCCCATGTCATGCCCACCATGCCTATCCAACCCCCAGCCCTCCAGAGTCAAAAACAACTGTGATGCGCCCCTCAAAGAAATAGAGTTTGACACCCCTGCTATAGGGTCTCTCGCTTGAGCAGGGGGTTGGACTAGAAGACCTCCAAGGACCCTCCCAACTCTTCTGTTATTCGGACTGTCCGTATCGGGAAAGTTGAAGCTCTGATATTCTCCGGATTAAACTTCACACATTCACTCCTTGCCCAGGAGCGGCCTATTTCTGTTGTGTCCTTTTATTCCCCCAACTTCCGTCACCCCACTTAAGCCACCATTCATAGTGACATTTGCTGATTAGAAGACATGCATTTTTCTCACGGGGGGGGGGGGGGGGGAGCCGATGTTTCACCGCTCGCGAAACTTAAAACTCGGATCCCATGGGGGGACGCGGCTCGACCCCAGCACCTGACACCCTGTCAATAAAATTCCGTGCTCCAGACAGCTTAAAATGGTTTTATCGTTCATCTTGCTGACAATCACCACACAGAAGATGGTTTCTCGGGGGGGGGGGGGAGGTCATCTACAAACCGACATTTGCCCGGCTTGCAAAGAGCATGTCTCGTCCGACAAAACACTGGATGAATTTAGCCTTTTGCAAGCAATCACATAAACAGAGAGACAGAGGCATATACGCAGACAGAAATTTGATTTTAAAGAGAAATCTATTTTGGGCAGGCCAATCTGTCCAAATGTGAATGGCAATGATGGGGATTATTAAATCATCTAATCCAGCTCTTTTGGCTCATGAAAAATGGCCCTGTATATCGTCTTTGGCTGGCTGGTAGCCTAACCTGATTATCTTAACTGCCACCACACACACCCCCCCCCCAAAAAAAAAGAATAATTGTATTGTGTCACTTTCTTTTCTTTCTTTTTTTTCCCTTTCCGGGAGGGGGGGCGCTGCAGGGAGGCACAAAGGCTTCATTCCTAGGCCTGTATTTTTTTTTTATTTAAAGAATAATCTTTCTCCTTCTGTCACACATGTGTACATCCTTACACACTAACTGAACAGATACTCCAGTGAATCAGGGGTCTTTAAACTTAGCAGCTTTAAGACTGTATGGACTTCAACTCCCAGAATTCCTCAGCCAACTATGCCAGTGGTGGCTAACCTTTTTGGGCTCCTGTGCCAAAAATTGTGCACGTGCTTGCATGCTCACGCTTGCGTGCCAGTACCCAGAAGGCAATGCGCATGCCCCCCATGCCCCCTACGCATGCACGCACAATCCCCACCACCCCTTTACCTGCACTGCGCCTCACAGCTGATTTTCGGCCTCCCAGAGGCTTGAGGAAGGCTTCTGCAGGTTTTGCAGGCTGAAAACTAGCCCCGTTTCGTCACTTCCGGTATTTTCAGAAAAACGGGAAATGATGAAACAGGGCTAGTTTTCGGCCTGCAAAGCCTGCAGAAGCCTTCCTCAAGCCTTTGGGAAGCCAAAAAGTCCTCAAACTGGCCAAAAATCAGCCATAGGTTCACTCTGTTGGCTGGGGAATTCTGGGAGTTGAAGTCCACAAGTCTTAAAGTTTTCAAGTTTGGAGACCTCGTCAGTAAATTATACAAAGAATTATGTTTCAATTATTTTTGTCTGGCTCAAAACATGTCCCTCCAAATTATTCCTCCTTATTCATTGTAGTTTTCTCTTTTTCCATGCTCCCACATAACTTTTTTTTTTTTTTGCATCATGTCTATGGAGATTCTCAGTCATCCAAATCAGGGTTGTCCCCAAGGTGCTTTTTCACAAGACTTCGTTTTTTTTTTTCCTTGAAGACGTTTCACTTCACATCCAGAAAGCTTCTTCAGCTCTGTGTGAATGGCGGAAGATGGAAGGTTTTGTAATCATTACAATCCTCTGGTCGTTAGTATTCCCTCTGAGAATCATTGAGGCCACTTGGAGGTTTATCCGTGACCTCAAGGTCACCTGAATAGTGTCAGGATTCCAGTGATTGCCCTAATTAAATCATGATCCTCGAGCCAAACTTCAAACAACTTCCAAAGATTTATTAGGAGCAACATGCTGGCATGATCTGTATGAACCGACTCTGAGGCACATAATTTACAATCACCTCTGACCCTGTTTCCCCCCCACCCTTCTGGGTTTATCATAATTCAAATTATCCAATGAAACACGTTCATGGGCTGGGTGTCATCAATCACACTCTCTCCAAAAGAGGATTTTCGCTCACAGAATACCTGGTTTGCCTCAGTTACAATCTTTGCAAGATAAGCTTGGAATGTGCTTCTGAGTTCATTTGCCGTATAGTACTTGAGGGTTTTTTTTCCCCACCTTTCTTATGGCAACTTGGAAACAGGCATAGGAATGTTTTACAAGTTGAAAAATAGTGCAAATGGGTGTGTAACCTTCTTGGACCTGGTGAAAGGACTGTGTTGTAGAGAGAAGATAGGTGGTGTTGTATACACACACACACACACACACACACAAAATTCAGAGAGGGCTGTTCAATCTTGTAGCTTGCTTCTTTGATTCTTTTTTTTTTAATTGGCCAAGTGTGATTGGAAACACAAGGAATTTGTCTTGGTGCAAAAGCTGTCTATATACATAAAATAAAAGATACATTCATCGAGAATCACAAGGTACAACACTTAATGATCGTCCTAGGGTACAATAAGCAATCAAATCATACTAGGAAAGAGTCCATATAGATTGTAAGGATACAAGAGACAAAGTTACAGTCATACAGTCACAAGTGGGAGGAAATGGGAAATAAGGAGTGATGAGAAGATTAATAGTAACAGTAGTGCAGACTTTGTAAATAGTTGGACAGTGTTGAGGGAATTATTTGTTTAACAGAGTGATGGCATTCGGGGAAAAACTGTCTTTGGGTCTAGTTGTTCTGGTGTGCAGGGCTCCATAGCGTCGTCTTGAGGGAAGGAGTTGAAACAATTTATGTCCAGGATGTGAGGGGTCTGTAAGTATTTTCACAGCCCTCTTTTTGACTCGTGCAGTATACAGGTCCTCGATGGAAGGCAGATTGGTAGTAATTGTTTTTTCTGCAGTCCTAATTATCCTCTGAAGTCTGTGTCTGTCCTGTTGGGTTGCAGAACCAAACCAGACAGTTATAGAGGTGCAGATGATAGTGATTCCTCTGTAGAACTGGATCAGCAGCTCCTTGGGCAGTTTGAGCTTCCTGAGTTGGCGCAGAAAGAACATTCTTTGTTGTGCTTTTTTGATGACGTTGTTGATGTTAGGTGTCCATTTTAGGTCATGTGATATTGTAGAACCTAGAAATTTGAAGGTCTCTGCTGTTGATAAGCGTTGTCCTTGTATTGTAAGAGGTGGTAGTATGGGAGGGTTTCTCCTAAAGTCTTACCACCATTTCTACGGTTTTGAGTGCATTCTTCTAAACCAGTGGTCCTCTGCCCCCATTCTGTGAAATATCTTCAAGGAAAAACGAAGTCCAGTTGCCTTTTGAAAAAGCACTTTTGGGGTTTTTTGCACTAAGTTTCTCCCCTTTGATTCAGACATAACTTAGATTTGTAGTGAAGGAGACCCAGAACGTTTTGCTGGTGTAGTTCCATTGCTTGATATGTTCTAGCAGCAAAGTGGAGAGATTAGAAAACCAATTCTTGTCTGTGGCTGTAATAATGGTTAGTGGATGGATGGATGGATGGATGGATGGGAAAACCAGTGCATTGCCCAGTGGATCACAAATGGGAACGACTTCCACATACAGAAAAATCAGATTGCATTGATTCTCAACAGACGTGGTATTCAACAGGTTCTGACCAGTTCTGGAGAACCAGTAGCGGAAATTTTGAGTAGTTCGGAGAACCAGCAAATCCCACCTCTGACTGGCCCCGCCCCCATTTATTCTCTGCCTCTCAAGTCTCAGCTGATTGGCTGGGTCTTCTTTGGTTGCCCTGTACAGGAGAACAGAGCTGGAAAGCAGGTTAGTGGGTTGGGGAAGGAATGATATTTTGCAGTATCCTTCCCCTGGAGTTGGATGGGAATGGAGACTTTACAGTATCCTTCCCCTGCCTTGCCTACCAAGCCACACAACGCCCACCAAGCCATGCCCACAGAACCGGTAGTAAAAAAAAAATGAATCCCACCACTAATTCTCAATAGCGGAAACTTTTAAGACCCATGGATTTCAACTTGCAGAATTCCCCAGCCAGCCATGCTTAAGGAATTCAGGAATTCTGGGAGTTGAAGTCCACGGGTCTTAAAGTTGCCAAAATTGAGAATCCCCCAGGATAAAGGCTTCTTCTTGGAGACTATAAATATGTTAAACCGATTGTGTGTGTTTTTAAAAAAAAACGCATGTAGTTGTAGGCCAGACGTATATTTCATATCGTTGTACATTTATGTTATGGTTTCTAAAAAGCAAAAAAAGTGGAAGGAACCAGATGGGTTTCTAAATGCTTGTTCCCTTGTTTGGAATTTCATTTAAAAAGAAATTTCGACCCCGTCGTTTCTGCTGTCTCTTTTGATCAAGGGAGGAGAGGTCAACTTCCCTTGTTCTTTGTTTTTATTTTTTTTCCTCTAAGGGGAAGATTTCAGCCCAAGTAAGACTTTGCTACCCTGCCGACTTTGCAGTAATTGCTTTGATAATCCATATTTAGCATCCTGCAAAAGACCACTTAATCGGCTGGGGAAATATTATTCGATGCTGTACATTTCATGCCGCCACAAGGATACAGTTAAGCTGCCCTTTGCAGAGTCAAACGAGAACACGTGAAAATACAGGTCATCCTTGACTTACGACTGTCAACTCATAAAACATTCTTATGCCTGTTTTAGTAGTTGCCATAAAAGGTGGGGGAGGAAGGAAATCTGGAAGAGCAATGCAGCTGTTTGGAAGCAAAAGTACATTCCAACTCTTATCTTTAAAAGATTGTAACTAAACTACCAGAGCTTTTGCCTGCATATATATTTAATTGGAGAACGTGAATGATGACACCCAGCCCGTGAACATGCTCAATTGGAGAATCTGGTTTATGAGATACCCAGGGGGGAGGGGAGAAACAGAGTCACAGGTGACTGTAAAATACGTATGCCAGAGTTGGCTTCATATAGGGCACAATGAATCCTTTGAAGCTTTTTGAAGTTTGGCTCGAGAATCATGATGACAACTCATAAAACATTTTGTATACACGTTTTATAGTTGACAACAGAAAGAAGGGAGGAGTTTCAAAGAGCAGGTAGCAGTGTGGAATCGAAAGTACATTCCATTCATATTTTCTTCAAAGACGGATTAGATGACTGAAGCTTCTGCTGTGCAAAAATCTAATTGGAGAGCATGATTGATGACTCTGGGCTATGGACGTTTTTCGTTGGATGATACACCCAGAGGGGTGGGGGGAAGCAGGATCAAGGGTGACAGTGAATTACGTATCTCAGAGTTGACTACGCCCAGGCTAATGTCGGACGTAGAATGTTATCCTCAAATAAAAATCTTTTTTAGTTTTGGGAATGCGGCTCGAGGCTCGTGATTTGATTGGAGTAACTGCCGGAATCCTGACACATGATTTAATTAGGGTGATTGCTGGAATCCTAACAATGGCCACATTTGAGGCCAAAATTTCTCTTGCTAAGGGAGACATTTGTTATGTGAGTTTTGTCCCATTTTACGACCTTTCTTATCACTGTTGTTAAGTGAATCACTGAAGGTGTTTAAGTCCATAATGTGGTTGTTAGGTGAATCGGACTTCCCCACTGACTTTGCTTGTCTGAAAGGGGGAGGATTCCCATAACTCTGGGACATTGCAACGGTCATATATATGAATCAGTTGCCAAGTGTTTGGATTATGATCACGTGATTATAGGGGTGCTGCAATTGTGTGAAGTGTGTGATTATGGGGGTGTTGCAAGTATGTCGTAAGTGTGAAAAACGGGCGTAGGTTACTTTTTTTTCAGTGCCGTTGTAACTTCAAATGGGGCCTAAATGAACGGTTGTAAGTCGAGGATTATCTCTAAAATGTTGCAGGTACAACAAGAAAGTTTTCTTCTTCTGTCCTGCTTTAAGAGGAGAAGATCCAAATATGATGAAAACTTGAAAAATTTGTTTCTGAATGGTGCCAAGTCCCTTTTTGGAGTTGTTAATACTCGGATGTGCTTCTTCAAAAGGAAGAACAAGAAAATCCAGTTTTCTCTTGAAAAAGCACCTTTGGGACAACCATGAATGACTGAGAATCTCTACAGGCTTTGATTTTAGTACAGCTTTGCTTTGCTTTGTTTTACGGCAACCTTTGAAAGCTGTAAATGCCACGATTGGTTGCAAAGCTACGTTATCATCGTCTTAACTGCGAGCAGTCATTAAAGGAAGCAGGTGCTGAACAATTACCTGTATGATATTGCAGAAATGGGTGGGACCAAGGCCATAATGAAATCTGCACTAAGGGTTTTCATAAGTTTTCCAGGCCTGTTTTATTTTATCCCTGGAAGTGGAGAAAATATTATTCATAGTTATTGGTTTTTCCTTGGGTAGCGAGTTTGAAAACAGGACAACGCAGGGGGCTGGAAGAGGATTGCACAACACAACCAAAAGTATGCATACACACATACACAAAAGCATAGAAAGAGAGTTTGGATCTTATATAATTAGCATTGCACCATATCACACCCATGAAAATTGTGCCACACTTTTACTTTCCATAAATTTGGGGAAATAAATTCTCGCCCATCAAATTGAATGGGAACTGATATGGGAAACTACAGGTGTAAATTATGTTCTGCACATTGTAAAGCAGGTGTGTCTTACAGCCTCTATCGTAAACTGTAGGATAACTGTAAGCTTTCGCTGAAGGATTCCATGTAGTCTCGACTGAAAAACATACCTGAAGATATTTTGGGAATGCTGTAGTAAAGAAATTTACTTCCCCTCCCAACAGTATATGCATTTAGTAGAAAATCACACAAAAATGCAGATATATTTTAGTGTGGATTTAATAGGAAAGAAAGGAAGGAAAGAAAGGAAGGAAAGAAAGAAGGAAGGAAGGAAGGAAGGAAGGTGGCTGTAATGAATTTAAACTTTATAAAACATTAAAACATAAATAAAACCATTTAACAAGTTACTAATCTATAGTTGATTACTAGCATTTGCTATTTTCTATCAGAAGTACAGTAATTTGTTTTCATTTATCTACAGAAGCTACAATGTTTTTAAAGAAGAAATTAAAAAGATATGGGTTTTTTTTCCTAATGGCTTTTTCAAAATTAAAGCAAGCAAAGGTTGTTTTCATTATATATTATTTTAGCGTGCAATCCTCTTTTTATTAACCTGCTCATCAACCTCGGTGAACCCAGTAAAACTTTCATCCAAATACAGTTAGACGTGGCTCTGCTGTGAATAATTAAAAGCAACGACCAAAACTTTTAGTTCTGAATTTCTGTGAAAAAGCTGCAACCTGAATTTATGGAGAAATCCTGTGAAATCTGCCAGATGAGAAAATAGAGGCAGGGGCATGCAAAAAAAAAGTAAGTGTGTATTTGCACACAATGGCTAGGTTTGTTTGTGAAATCAGTCCAGTGGGGTCTGTTGTTTTTCAGGTTGAGAATCAACATTGGTTAAGGCAGTAGGCTACAAACCGGGAGACCATGAGTTCTAGAACCGCCTTAGGCACAAAGCTAGCCGGATGATTTTGGGTTAATCACCAGGAGATTGTGAGTTCTAGTCCTGCCTTTGGTAGGAAAGCAAATTGATTGACTTTGTGCTAATCATCAGGAAATTGTGAGTTCTAGTCCCAGCTTAGGCACCAAAGCAGGCTGGATCACTTTGGTCCAATCACCAGGAGACTGTGAGTTATAGTACTGCCTGGGGGTAGGGGAGTCAGCTAGGTATTCTTGGGCCAATTTCCATGAGACAGTGAGTTCTAGTCCCATTTTATGCATGAAAGCTGGCTGGGTATCTTTGGGCCAAAAACCAGGAGAATGTGAGTTCTAGTACTGCCTTAGGCAAGAAAGCCAGCATGGTAACTTTGGGCCAATTACCAGGAGACAGTGAGATCTAGCTCTACCTTAGCATGAAAACAGGCTGTGGGTGACTTTAGGCCAATCCCTAGGAGACTGTGCGTTCTAGTTCTGCCTTAGGCACAAAACCGGGTGGATGACCTTGGTCCAATCCCTGTCTCTCAGCCCTAGGAAGCAGACAGTGGCAAACCGCTTCTGAAAAACCTTGCCAGGAAAACTGGAGAGACATGTTCAGACAACCAGTAATCGAGACTGACTTGAAATCACACACAAAAATACAGCTTAAATTCCCCTCACTAAGCAGAATTTAAAATTACGGGGCAGCCAGTACAAAAACATTATTTTTTTCATTTCAAACAGTTTAAAATTCAGTTCAGTCAGTACAAGAACATCACAGTAGCTCTATTGGGTTGAAGCCAAGGGCCGTTTGACCAATGAGGCATATAAGTTTCCCACAGTGACCAGATGTTTCTGGAACGTTCCTAAACTGGAGACGGAGACCAACATCTCAATTTAATCGTGTCTTCCTTTATCCCGTTTAACCCAAAATTTGAATCGGGGTCAACTATTTTAGGTGTTGGAAGGAAAATCCATCTGGTTCAGTTCCAAGGCTGGGAGAAAGACACTGGAGAAAACATGGAGGCTGATTGGAAAGAAAGTTTATTGATGAAGCAGAACTGCCAGGATTTGTGGTTTTGGGGCAGCTGACAAAATGGAGTCTAGAGTGTGTGGGTTTTTCTTCCTTCCGGATTCCTATGGGTGCCTTGTAGGGGTTGTGGAAGGGTCATAGCTGGCTCTATAGGCAAAAGAGGAAATGCTAGGTGCTTGTCTGAGCTAACTTTGTCAACATGTTGTTTGTTGCTTATCTGGAGTTTCTGTCTGGCCCAGTCTTTCCGAATGGATTACCAAATCTGCATTTCTAAAAGCTGGCCTCCTCAGTTTCTGCTTGGGGCAGGAAAACTGGGGCTGGTTTCTGTCTCCCTTAAGATTTTTTTTTTTTTCATTTCTCCTTTAGGGGAAATTTTTTATCCTGCCTTTTTTAATGTTTCCCAAAATATTTCATTCTTCAGGTCTTACCACATAGGAGTTCAGGAGCTTTAAGCTTTAAGCGAGAGCCCGCATTTTACACCTCAGATTACGTAGAGCCTATTTAGAATGAGGAGGAAAATCGGTGGCAGTGTTAAAGGAAAGATCTGGGTTCGAATGTGAGGCCACTTCCTTTGTAGAACAGCCAGGGCAAGTCGCTAGGAGCAGACGCCAAGTTTTTATTCGAACAATCCCAACCGTCGCAAGTTAGGCGACGAAGTTCGAGCGCTTATTGTTATAGAAAAAATACCTTTCCTGGATTATTTCCATTTACAGAGCCCGCCCTCTAGGAATTACAGAGATTCCCCGACTTATGACCACAATGGAGCCCAACATTTATGTGGTTAAGTGAGGCATTTGTTCAGTGAGTTTTGCCCCGTTTTACAACTTTTCTTGCCACCGTTGTTAAGTGAATCCCCGCAGTTCATCCGTCCGTCACACCATTGTTAAGTGAATCTGGTTTCCCCATTGACTTTGCTTGTCAGAAGGTCACCAAAGGTGACTGCGTGACCTTGGGACACAGCAATGGTCATAAGTATGAGTCAATTGTGCCAGCGTCTGAATTTTAATTACGTGATCATGAGGATCCTACAAAGGTAGTCAATGTCAACTCGCAAAGCATCTCTGGCAGTAAGTGTGTAAAACGTTTGTAAGTCCCATTTTTCAGTGCCATTGTAACTTTGAATGATCACTAAATGAACTGTTGTAAGTCGAAGACTACCTGTAATTCTTAAGCGAGTTTTGCCTTATTTTACAGCCTTTCTTGCCCCAGTCCTGAAGTGATCGACTCAATGGTGGCTGTAAGCCTACCTGTCTCCCAGGTGTGTTGAGCTATCACTTCCAATAGTCTGGCCAGCCTGATTAAGGGGATGGGGAGACCAACATTTGCCCCAAATCTATATATATAAAAGCGAAATACCCGTCACGCATCATCACAAAAACTCCAGAACTATAAAGCCTACAAATTTGAAATTTGGCACCTATAGTTCCTCTTGACTTCTAGGTGCGCACTAAGAAAGGATTTTTCGAAATGACCATCAGAGCATTATTATTTCCTATATTATTATTATTAACACGCTCTGATGCTAAGGAGTTCTACTCCCCCTCCCCACCTGAAAAGAAATCTCTTCCAAATAAAAAACACAAGCAGAGGAGAGGAGTTTCAGTTTCACAGTACCAAGCAGCTTTAGTACAGAACAGTTGAACTAAGCCACGCCCAGGCTCCTTCCTGTCTCCTTCTTGCTCACACAGCAAATACTGTTTCTGTTTGCAAACAGCCCTCAACTCTCACACACTGACAGGACACTAGCCAAATGAATACCGATGGATGCTGGTAGGCAGAGGCAGAATTTTTTCCCCTTATTTTCCACCCCCAAAACTAAGCCCGATCACATAGTTTCGTAGCGAAGCACGGGTATAGAGCTAGTTATCCATATTATTTTCTTCAGAGCCAGGTGCAGAGCTCATTAACAGGTATTTGCGGTCTCTGCAAATAGCAAGCAAAAGGTTTTTCAATAAGCCAGCATCTGTTTATTTCCCTGGAAAAACAGCCTGCGTGCCCTTCTCCCCAGGATCAGAGCTTCTGTGGCTAAACATTGAGGTGATTATAATATTTCCACTTCAGCGGTCCTTTACATATTCAATAAGTTGTCTGAACATTAAGTTAATGAATCCTCAGGATGTCTCTGCGTGACAGGTGAGTGTCTCTAATCCAGAGATAAACGCCAAGAGATTAATAAAAGAGAATACGGGCCTTATTCATGTCAGGCAGTCAGAAAACTAGAAACATCGTTTTCAATCCATTATTCCAATTCCCGGAGTGATTCAGCGGTTGAATTAAGGTCAGGGAGGGAGGAAAAAGTGGCATTTTGGTTAGGAAAATACATGGCGCCGTGCGATGAGAAAAAGTTCCCAACTGGCTTGTAGGATCTTATGCTGCACTTTATTCATTCATTTATTTAGATCTCTCTTTTATTATAGTCAGGGTGAGATTCTGCCGGTTTGGACCGGTTCGAGTGAACTGGTAGTTCAGGCGAACCAGTAGTTCCGTTGATCATTTGGCACATGCTCACCGATCCAGTTGTTACACCGGTTAAATCCCACCACTGATTACAGTCCTTTCAGGTGTTCATTTAGTGACAGTTACTTACAACCGTTCATTTACTGACCGTTATAACGGGACCAAAAAAAAGTGACCTGACCATTTTTCACACTCACGGGTGCTGCAGAAACCCCCATGGTCTCGTGATCAAAATTTGAACGATGGGCAACCGACTCATATTTATGAAAGTTGCTAAATGGGAATGGTTGTAAGTCAAGGAATACCTGTAATCTATCCAGGCCTAACCGGATATACAGGTAAGTCCTCATCTTACCACCATTTGCTTAGTGACTGTTCAAAGTTACAATGGCACTGAAAAAAAGTGACTTAGGATCGTTTTTCGCACTTATGACCATTGCAGTCATGTGATCAAAATTTGGATGCTTGCCAACTGACTCATATTTATGACAGTTGCAGCGTCCCGGGGTCATGTGCTCATTAACAGGTAATCTTCTGACAAGCAAAGTCAATGGGAAAGCCAAATTCACTTAACAACCGTGTTACTAACTTAACAACTGCAGTGACTTCCTTAACAACTATGTCAAGAATGGTTGCAAACCTGTTGTAACTGTAAACCACTTTCTCGCTTAACAACAGAAAGGTTGGGCTCAATTGTGATTGTAAGTCAAGGACTACCTGTATCTTTTTACAATGAACTCAAGGTGGCGACCATATAAAACATACCTTCCTCCTATTTTCCCCACAACAACAACCTTGTGAGGTAGGTTGGGCTGAGGCCCTGCATCCATTATAAATACATACAGGCGTTCCTCAACCTACAACCACAATTGAGCCCGAAAGTTCGCTACAGACCTCATCTATCATGCCCCTGGTGGAGACTGACTCTGAGTGAGACGAGGAACAGCCGACAGGGAGTGGAAGTGTGGAGTGGAACAGCCGGAGGTTGTGGAGGAGGCTGGGGAAGGTAGAGGCCGGCTGGGCAGTCAGAGGAGGACCCAAGCCCGTCCCCTCTCCATCCTAGGGCACGCAGGGAGGAGAGGATAAGGGAGAGACGTTGCCTACTGGGGAGGAGAGGGCCTTGATCCTCTTCATGGGCTGCAGCTGTGACAACTGGATAAGAGGAGAGACATGCGTATGGGTGAGTGCTGGAAACAAAGCATGGAAATATCTCTAGTTTATGGTTCCTCTCTGAGTTTGGCGTCCTTCCCAGTGTGTGTTATCTGTACATGTCCTCCAGCCCTTCTCTTGCCTGGTTTGTGTTGCTGTTTTCCTTCTTCGTGTAACTGTGTGGGAGGTTTTTTTTTTTTTTTTGTCTTCTGTCAAAGATATTCAGAGCTTGGAAGCAAACTGAAGGAGGAATAAAAGGGACTTCACCTGTTTTCTGTGACTGTGTTTGTTTTGTATCCCACCCTGGGTCATTACACCGTCATTCTGTTATTAAATGAGACACTAGTAAAAGTTAGGTTTTGCCCTATTTAGCCACCTTCCTTGCCACGGTTGTTAAGCGAATCACTTTACTTGTCAGAAGGTCACAAAAGGGGATCATATGACCCAGGGACACTGCGATTGTCATAAATGTGAGCCATTTGCCAGGCATCTGAATTTTGTTCACGCAACTGTGGGGTCATAGGCAGGGGTGGGATTCAGCCGGTTCGGGCCAGTTCAGATGAAACGGATGTTAGATTTACCTCTGGTTCGCCGAACCAGTAGTTGAACTGATGGCTGGCCCTGCCCACCCTGCCCCACCCCTCCCAGGAGTCTCCACACTGCCTATTTTTGATGCAGGTAAGGGCAGAGTCCGTGTGGAGGCTCTGTGAGGGCAAAAAATGGCAGTTCCGGAAGTCTGGAAATGGGCCTGTTTCTGGTTTCCAGAGAGCCTCCGGAGCCCGGGGGGGCGTTTTCGCCCTTCTAGAGGCCTGAGGGAAGCCTCCGGAGCCTGGGGAAAGTGAAAAAATGGCCCTCCCCGAAGTTCCAGAAGTCTGGAAATGGGCCTGTTTCTAGTTTCCAGAGAGCCTCCGGAGCCCAGGGGGCCCTTCCAGAGGCCTGAGGGAAGCTTCCGGACTCTGGGGAAGGCGAAAAACGGCCCTCGTGAAAGTTCCAGTTGGCCACGCCCACCCAGTTGTTGGGATTTTTGAATCCTACCCCTGGTCATAAGTTTGAAAAAAGGGTCATAAGTCACATTTTTCAGTGCCGTTCTAGCTTCCAATGGTCCTCCAGTTGCAACCATTTGTTTAGGGACCGTTGAGTCACAAAGGCACTGAAAAAGCGACTTATGACCGTTTGTCACACTTATGGCCATTGCAGTATTCCCCCCTGGTCACATGATCAAAATTCGGACGCTGGCAGTCAGCAACTGACTCACATTTATGACTGTTGCAGTATCCCAGGGTCACATGATCCCCCTTTTGTGACCTTCTGACAAGCCAAGTCAATCGCAAAGCCAGATTCACTTAACAACCAGGTTACTCACTTAACAACCTCAGCAATTCACTTAACAACTGTGGCAAGAAAGGTCACAAAATGGGGCAAAACCCACTTAACAACCGCTTTTCTTAACAAGAGAGACTCTATGGTGGCTGTAAGCCGAGGATTCCCTGTCCCTCAGGTGTGTTGAGCTATCATTTCCAATAGGCTCGTCAGCCTGATGAAGGGGAATTCTGGGAACTGTAGTCCAAATGTCCATTGAAGAACCCTGGACTGAGGAGAAATGGGGACACCAATGTTTGCCATAGATCCATATTATTTCCTTCAGAGCCAGGTGCTCATTAAAAGGAAAGCAGGTTGCAATATGTGCTAAAAGATTTTCCAGCTTTTCTCTCTCTCTCTCTCGTATTTTTTTTTCTTTTTAATGAGCTTTGTGGGATTTCAAGACAAGGCCCAAAGTAGCTAGGGAAGGCTCATAATTAGTTTCAATTAGACGAAGTTCCTATGCATTACTAGGCTATTTGATGAACGGCAAAAGAAAACCCTACTAAACAGATACAAATCACTACTTTTGTTTCATTTATTATTATACTTATTTTCTTCCTTAATTAGCCCTGATTGGCTTATGATCCTAATTAATGCAAAGGAAACTTGAGTGGGACACAATGGTTGCAGAGAAGATGCCAGCGCCTACAACTGCTAAATTATGGCTAATTGTTATTTACACGGGGACAGGAAGACGAAGGAATGTGGTATCTAATTAGTATTAAAGATATGGTTTCCATTTGGAAACGCCACTAAAGCAACTGGGATAAAATCGCTCCCTTAGAGGGTATCATTGTTTCTCTGATTTAAAATAATTCTTTAAAAAAAAAACCGACTTAACTAGAAATTAGAAATTGTTTGGTATTTTTTAAACCTTAGATCTGATTTAAGTAATATTAGGCTCATGGGAGGCTATCTAAAATCATTTTAGTCCACTATATTTAAAGAGGGGGGAAAGAAAGGCATAAACAAGGATGGGTTGCTACCAGTTCGACCCTGTTCGGGCAAACCCTTAGCTAACCGGTAGCTGATTTTATGGCCAGTTTGGTGAACTGGCAAATCCCACCAGTGGATCACCCCACCCACTCCTCTCCTCCCGGGAGTCCCCCACGTGGCCCATTTTGGGTGCCAGGAAAGTGCAGGGCCCACACAGAAAGAAAAAGAAAAAAATACTTCCTTAATCCAGGGAATCCTTGACTTACAACCACAACTGAGCCCAACATTTCTAAATGAAAGAGTTGCTTAAGCGAGTCTCGGTCCATTTTACAACCTTTTCTGCCACAGTGGCTGAGTTGAATCACTGCAGTTGTTAAGTCAGTAACACGGTTGTTAAGTGAATCTTGCTTCCCCATTGAATTTGCTTGTCAGAAGGTCTCCAAAGGTGATCCCTTGACGCCGGGACGCTGCGACCGTCATAAAAATGAGCCGGTTGCCCAGCGTCTGAATTTGGATCACGTGACTGTGGGGATGCTATGCTGCGAATGTCGTAACCATGAAAAAAAAATGGTCGAAAAGTCCCTTTTTCCAATGCTGGTGTGTGTAACTTCAAACGGTCACAAAACAAATGGTTGTAAATTGAGGACTACCTGTAGTCGGAATAATTCAACAACAGAACCGTTGGCGAGAGAGAGATGGTCAGCTCCACTGGTTGAACGTCTTCAGAAAGAGGCCACACTATCAATTCTCCAAGATATTTTAATTTGCTACCAACAGAAAAAAAATATTTGTAGCTCGGGGTTGAACTGTGGGGTCTTTGATGTTCTCTGAGCTTGGTGGTTTTCTTGCAGACGTTTCATGACCCAACTGGGTAACATTATCAGTGCTGGAAGGGAGTGGGGTTTGCAGAGAGGAGGAGGTGGAGGAACACAACTGTGGGGTCCTTGATGCTCTCTGAGCTTGCTTGCTTGATTTCTTGCAGATGTTTCATTACCCAACTGGGTAACATCATCAGTGCTAAAATAGTGTGGGGTTTGCAGGGAGGTGGACTGTGGGGTACTTGGTGCTCTCTGAGCTTGGTGGTTTTCTTGCAGACCTTTCATTACCCAACCAAGTAACATCATCAGTGCTACCGGTAGAAAGGAGTGCGGTTTGTGGAGTGGAGGAGGAGGAGGATTGTGGGGTCCTTGGTGCTCTCTGAGTTTGGTGGTTTTGAAGGTGGAAGTTCATTCTCCGAGCTTGTAGGTTGGTTTCTGAACATTTCATGACCAGGCTAAGTAACATCTTTAGGGGAGTTTAGGGGATGTCAGTATTATTTTTTTTTAACAGAAGAATTTCAGCTTTCAAGCAAATATATGGAAGAAATTCCTGATGGTAAAATCAGTACAACATGGGGGAAAATTAATTCCATTTCTGGAGGGTTTAAAGAAGTAGACCAGGGCTCTCCAAACGTGGGAGCTTTTAAGTTTTGTGGACTTCCAATTCCCAGAATCCTTCAGTCAGGCGTCCTGGCTGGGGAATTCTGGGAGTTGAAGTCCACAAGTCTTAAAGTTGCCAAGTTTGAAGAGCCCTGGAGTAGACAATCCTTTGTCAAGGAAGTGTTCCTCTGTTTATCAGTGGTGGTTTTATTGCAGATGTTTCATTACCAAACTAGATAACATCATCAGGGAAGCACTGATGATATTCTGCTAATCTAAACCATATCTAAGTAGTTGCATTTTTTTTTAAAAAAATAAAAGAGTGGCTTGTCAGTTTGATGACATTCAATAATTTCCTGCCTCGGTTACATCACGGAAATGTCTATTTAGAGTTATTTTTAACAAAAGTCCAAACGTCAATGCAGTGAAATCGGTTGTGTTTTTCCATTGCGTATCTAGGGCCGAACATTAATTTCATTTGAAAAATATGGTCAGATTTCATTGTGAGTGCCACTTTCCTTGTGAGACAATTCTATCTCCTCATTGCTGCTGCTTTTCCCAGATAATATTTCCAGTGCTTATTTGATTCTTTAATTGAGGGCTGTCATTTCCTGTTTGAAAATCCGAATTTAGGGAAAAAAAGAGAAACACAGATGGGAATTCTGAGTTTCCGATTTATTGGATTGGAAACCCATCTTTGTTGATTTGTAGACTCATTCTGCAGGATTCCTCAGAAAGAGAAGATTAATTAGTACCGTTGTTGACTGGATCACATTTAGGACTGTTTGCACTGTGCCGTGATCACATTTAACAACATTTTTGCCAAAAAACAACAACAATTATTTGTGGTTGGGGTAAAACCATACCCATAACAAAGCGTTGGTTTGCTTAACGGCCACAGTGTTTGCTTAAGATCATAAAATCGGGTCCATCATATGTCGGACCCATTTTATGACTCTTGCAATTTACAGCCATGATGGGCAGGCTCCGTTACCGTCCTAAGCCGAGGACTACTTAGTAAAGATGTTCAACATATAGAAGAAACAGGAGAATCCTATAACCAAGAAAGTTGCCAGAAGTTGTATCAGAAATTACATCTTAAAGCAGGGGTCGCCAAACTTTTGGACCTCAGGGACCACCAAACTCATAATTTTAAATCCCGTGGACCAGAGACCCTGGAAAAATGCCCCAAAAAAGTCTACAGGAAGGAAAATGATGTTCTAGCTAGCTGGCAGTTAGTTATGTTGCTGCTAAAAGAAGCCAAGGGCTGCAGCCGGGATAGATAAGAAGGTAAAAGAACACTTGGCTAATGTAAATCAATTCAGGTCTCCAGAGTTAGATTAATTACCTCCTCAGGTACTGCTGGAACTAACAGAGGTGATTTCAGAAGTGTTAAGTATAGTCTTTGAGAGTAACTGGAGAACTAGTAAGCTCCCAATAGATTGGAGGACATTGTTGTTCCTGTTTTCAAAAAGAAAAACCGGAGAAGAACTCATCGTCTTGTTGCCTCTACTGAGAAAAAGTCCTTGAACACATTTCCCGTGTTTCACCCAAAAGTAAGACCCTTTCTTATATATATTTTTTTTGCCACCCAAAAGGGCACCAGGCCTTATTTTCAGGGGATGTCATCCACTGACTAACCTCACCTGCATGCATCGCCCCCGGCCTCCTTTTCGCCGTTGGCGGCCTTCAGAAACTTCTGCGTCCAGCAAGGCTTTCCTGAACCGTCTCTGCAGCTGATAATAGAGCTGTGGATCGATCCAAAACTTTTGTTATTAGCTACAGAGGCCTTCAGGAAAGCCTTGCCAGCCTTGCTGGCTGCAGAAGAAATGGGTTGGCAACGCAACAGGTGTCAAGGTGTGTGAGGCCTGGCTACAACTGTCCAAAGGTAAGTAGTAAGCCAGCTCCACACACACACATCCCCACCCTAGCTTAATTTTTACCCATGCATTCTGGAGTGGGCGGGGTCTTAATTAGGGCTTATTTGGGGGATAGGGCTTATATTGGGTGCAGGTGTAAAAATCAAGCTAGTACTTACTTTCCTGGTAGGTTGTATTTTTTTGGGGGGGAAAGGGTATTAAGCAGTGTATTTGTGAGATTTCAGGAATGCAATAATTCATAAGAGCCAGCATTTTTTTTTCATAATGCCAGTCTATTCTTGATAACATTACCAGCTTAATAGATGAAGGGAATGCCATAGACATAATATATCTTGACTCAGTAAAGCATTCAAACCAAGTTTCTCATGATATCTTCATTAATAATGGGGGGGGGGGGGGCGGGAATATGGACAAGAAGGTTTAATCTTCCTGGATTCATAATTGGCTGAATGTTCATGCACAGAGAGTTTAGGTAGTCTTCAACTTAGGACCACACTTGGAATCAGAATTTCTGATGGCGGCATGCAAGGCAGTTGTTAAATGAGTCGCATCTGATTTTTTTGAACTTTTTTTTTGCCAAGGTTGTTAAACAGATCACTGCAGTTGTTAAATGAATTGTGCAGTCTTTAAGCAAATAGATGTTTGGAAAAGAAAGAGAAACTTCACAAAGTTAGTTATCCTCGGAGTTAAGGCTAGCAATTTTGTCTTGATAGGGTTTAATTTGAGCCTGTTGCCATGATATAAAAAAGATGAAAAGAGTGCAGAGAAGAGCAGCGAAGATGATTAGATGTATGCAGGTTAAAACCTACGAAGAACAATTGCAGGAATTCGATATATCTAGTCCGGTGAAAAAGGGACATGGTGGCTCAGGGGCTAAGACACTGAGGTTGTCAATCAGAAAGGTCGGCAGTTCGGCGGTTCAAATCCCTGGCGCCGCGTAACAGAGTGAGCTCCTGTTACTTGTCCCAGCTTCTGCCAACCTAGCAGTTCGAAAGCATGTTAAAAATGCAAGTAGCAAAATGGGAGCCACTTTGGCGGGAAGGTAACAGCGTTCCATGCGCCTTTGGCATTTAGTCATGCCGGCCACATGACCACGGAGACGTCTTCGGACAGCGCTGGCTCTTCGGCTTTGTAACGGAGATGAGCACCGCCCCCTAGAGCCAGAAACGTCTAGCACGTAGGTGCGAGGGGAACCTTTACCTTTAGTCTAGTGAAAAGAAGGACCAGGGGTGACATGGTCGTCTTCCAACATTTGAGGGGCTGTCACAAAGAATCGGGGATCTATTTATTTTCCAAAGCCCCTGAAGGCAGGACAAGAAGCAATGGATGGAAACTAACCAGGGAGAGAAGCAACCTAGAATTAAGGAGGAATTTCCTGACAGGGAGAAGAATTAACCCGTGGAATGACTTGTCTCCAGAAGTTGTGAATGCTCTAACACTGGAGGCTTTTAAGAAGAGACTGGACATCCATTTGTCTGAAATGGTAGAGGGTTTCCTGCCTGAGCAGGGGCGGGGGGTTGGACTAGAAGACCTCCAAGGTCCCTTCCAGCTCTGTTATTCTTGTTTAGGCTCCTTGCAGATCATTCGCAGCCTCGACGGAATAATAAGAAAGGGTGTTTGCAGAATAACTGGGCGAGGAGAAGGATCTTCCTTAGGGTCCATCTGCCACAGCCCCAGCAGTTCTACCTGCACCCAGAATGTGGGAGTGGCAGTTTAAATGCCCGGATTTCCCCAGCTCCACAGAGACCGTTCTTGAATGCGGAAACCGTTCCAAAATGCTATTTTGCAAAGATCAATTCTCTTTTTATTCTCTCTCTCTCTTCCCCCCCCCCCCCCTCCTTGAGTCGTTCTGCTCTTTTGTTTCCTTGCATTAGCCAAAAAAAAAAGGAAAAATGGGGAGAGGGGGGAAGAAAAGGGGAAAAAAAACCAGAATCCAGGAGGATTGATGGAGAGTATTCCCCATTCTCCTAAAGACAAGCTTCTGACTCCAATTATTTCCTAGCTGGGAACCTCCGCAGCAGCAGCGAACAATCTCTGCCGTTTGCAAAATAAAACGAACCACCTCTCTAATCGGGTGGCATTTCGTTTTGATTTTTTTGCTTGCAGAGTCCTTGTTATTCCTGGGGGGGGGAGGGAGGAGGAGAGAGGGAGGGGTGGGGAGAGATTCAGCTCCATGCCCTGGTTTTAATGACAACAAGGAGACATTTCACGAGCCAGTTTCATCCCCGGGTGAGTTTAACCTCCTCCAACCTGCGTTATCCACCTTTTTCATTTATGTGAACAAAGCATAAAGGTTTCCACCGTGGCTGCCAGTTTTTTTTTGTTTTTTTTAAGGGGGTTGCATGGCTCCCCTCCCCTCACATTCATCACTCTGGCATGGATCCTGATTCCACATGTGGAGGGAGAAAGCAAAAAATTCACCCCAGGATAAAAGGAAGGGGAGGAAAAAAAAATACCCCAGTCTCTTTTTATTGTTATTACCAGCTTGATACCCGTGCTTCGCAACGAAACTATGTCATCAGGCTTAGTTTTTGGGGAGGAAAATAAGGGGGGTGGGGGAATCTGCCTCTGCTTACCAGCATCCATCGGTATTCATCTGGCTAGCGTCCTGTCAGTGTGTGAGAGAATTGAGGGCTGTTTGGAAACTGAAGCAGTATCTGCTGTGTGAGCAAGGAGACAGCAAGGAACCTGGGCGTGGCTTAGTTCAACTGTTCTGTACTAAACCTGGTTGCTGCTGTGAAACTGAAACTCCTCTGCTTGCGTTTTGCATTTGGAAGAGATTTCTTTTCAGGTGGGGAGGGAAAGTAGAACTCCTTAGCATCAGAGCATGTTAATAATAATAATAATAATAATAATAATAATAATAATAATAATAATAGTATAGGAAATACTAATGTTCTGATAGTCATTTTGAAAAATCCTTTCCTAGTAAGCACCTAGAAGCCAAGAGGAACATACATGCCAATTTTCAAGTTTGTAGGCTTTACGGTTCTGGAGATTTTATGATGATGTGTGAGGGGTATTTCACTTTTATATATATTGAGATTATGTAATGATGATGTGATGCTCGTTTTAAGTTGAGGAGTGTGGATTAAACCTGGTAGGTAGAGAGCAATAGGACTTTCCAGCCCTACTTTAGGGGAAGTGTGGGGATCAGCACAGGTGGTCTTTGACTTATAACAGTTCATTTAGTGACCGAGGTTACAATGGCGCTGAAAAAAGTGACTTGTGACCATTTTTCACAATTTACGATCGTTGCAGCCTCCCCAGCGTCACGCGATTTACATTTGGATGCTTGTCAACTGACTCAACATTTATGATGGTTTGCAATGTCCCTTTTTGCGACCTTCCGACAAGCAGAGTCAACGGGGAAGCCAGATTTCACTTCACAACCGTGTCACTAAGTGAGCACCTTCAGTGATTCACTTCAGAACTGTGCCAAGAAAGGTCATAAAATGGAGCAGAATTCACCTTAACCAGACGTCTCACTTGGCAACAACAAATTTTGGGCTCCATTGTTGTTGTCGTGAGTCGAGTTCCTTGCCAGCATTTACCACAGATCTGTTTTCTTTTTTCCTTGTTGGCATTCTTCCAGGTTTCCATGGCAATTCAGGTAAAGGCAAAATCAGTCATTTTCGGGAAACCGTTTTTACAGCCTTTTTAGCTGAAGGCCATATTTGACTGGAACAACAAAATAACAGAGTTGGAAGGGACCTTGAAGGTCTTCTAGTCCAACCCCCTGCTCAAGCAGGAGACCTTATATCACTTCAGACAAATGGTTGTCCTGTCTTTTCTTCAAAAAAAAAAAAAAAAAAACAGTGATGGAGCTCCCAAAATTTCTGGAGGAAAGCAATTCCACAGATTAATTGTCCTCACTGTCAGGAAATTTCTCCTCAGTTCTAGGTTGTTTCTCTCCTTGGTTAGTTTCCCTCCATTACTTCCATTCATTTGTCCTGTCTCCTCTTATGCCTTTCTTGCCACAGTTGTGAAGTAAATCCCTGCAATTGTTCACTTAGTAACATGATTACTAAAATTAGCAGGGTTGGAAGGGACCTTGTAGGTCATCTAGTCCAACCAAGCGGGAGATCCTAGACCATTTCTGACAAATGGCAGTCCAATCTTTTCTTGAAAGCTTTCAGGGATGAAGCTCCCACAACTTCTGAAGGCAACTTCTGTTCCATGGGTTGATTGCTCTCCCTGTCAGAAAATTTCTCCTTATTTCCAGGTTGAATCTCTCCTTGTTCACTTTCCATCCATTATTCATCATCTGGCCTTCGGGTGCTTTGGAAAATAGCTTGACCCCTTCGTCCTCTCTGTGGCAGCCCCTCAAATATTGGAAGACTCCTGTCATGTCTCCCCTGGTCCTTCTCTTCACTAGAACAGCCATGCCCAGTTCCTGCAACCGTTCTTCGTATGTTTAGTCTCCAGTCCCCTAATCCTCCTGGTTGCTCTTCTCTGTACTTTTTCTAGAGTCTCAACATCTTTTTTATAATGTGGTGAACAAAACTGGATGCAGTACTCTAGGTGTGGTCTTACGAAGGCTTTATAGAGTGGTATTAGTACTTCCCTTGATCTTGATTGTATCCCTCTGTTAATACAATTTAGGATTGCATTAGCTTTTTTGGAGGCTATTGCACAATGCTGGCTCCTATTTAGCTGGTTGTCCACTAAGACTCCAAGATCCCTCTCACAGTTACTGCTATTGAGCCTGGTTTCACCCAGTCTACATGGCTACTTTGAGTTTTTCTTGCCTACGTTAAGTGAATCAGGTTTCTCCATACACTTGGCTTGTCAGAAAATCACAAAAGGTAATTCTATAACCCTGGGACACTGCAACCATCATAAATATAAGACAGTTGCCAAGTGTCCGATTTTTGATAAAGTGACTATAGGGATGCTGCAATGCTCGTAGGTGAAAAACAGCCATAAGTCACTTTTTTCAGTGTGTGGTAAGTTCAGATGATGGCTAAGCAAAATCTTGTAAGTTGAGAAGAGTGTATAAGAGCAATTCAACAATTCCCCTATAAGAACAATTCAGTAAGAACTATTGGACCAGAGCGATGGCGAGGTCTTCTTGTTTGATCTCTTTAGAAAGGGGCCTAAGATCTAACATCTCTCTAAGATTTGGTACCAAGAAAAGAAGATAGTTGGAGCTCAGGTTGAATAATGAGGTCCTTGATGCTCTCTGAGCTTGGTGGTTTTCTTGCAGACATTTGAACATCCAACTAGGTAACATTATCAGTACTAGAAGGGAGTGGGGTTTGTAAAGAAGAGGGGGTGGGAGGAGGAAGATGACTGTGGAGTCCTTTTGGTGCTCTCTGAGCTTGGCGGTTTTCTTGCAGATGTTTCATTACCAAGTAATGTAATATCCCTGGAGAGGTTCAAACAGTCCTTAAGCAACCCGTCATAAGTCCCGGACTTCCTGTAGTTCCATTTTCAGCCAAGTGGGGACAATCTCCACAATGACAAGTTTATTTAAAAAACAAATTCTCTTTTTTTCGAAAGGACTCCGTGGTATCATGCAATACTGCGTTGCTCGGTTAATTTATGGGATTCTCGCTTCCTCTTTGCATAACAAAATATAACAAAAGGCTGTTTGTGCAGCTGAAAAAAAAAGACCGAACACTCTAAAATAATTACAGAAAAGCCTGGATCCTCCACCCCCACCCAACTGGGGGTTGAAGTCAGCTATATGTTGATTACACTTCCCTTGAACACCAATTATTCTTCAAGCCGGCAGAATGGTCAATGAGCGGAGCTGTTTGGCGAAGGCTTGTTTAAAGCTGAAAGGACCCCCCAAAATCAATAGGTGATTGTTTTAAAAGTGGAGAATCGCTTAGTTCCCCAGCACTGGAGGGTCAGTGAAAACCGTGGTTATAAATCATGTGTCTTTTTCTCTCTCTTCCCCCCCCCCCCCCCCATCAGAGGGGTCCGTTAATGCCCCGTTTTTACTTCACAGATGATGGGAAATGCACAGCGCAATTTGGCAACCGAACCCAGGAAAGGGGGAGAAGGGCGTAACAGCACTAAATTTAGCCGCCGTGTTTCACTTGGATTTTTATTTTTTATTTAACTGTGTTTGTGAAAAACGCTCTCCCGGCTTTAATCGGTGTCAGTGCCTAGCCTGACGCTTGCAAGAGATTTAATGCTGGGTTTAGTCAGGAATGCTTGGCCTCGTGATGGCGAACCTATGGCACGCATGGCACAGATGGCACGCGGAGCCATTTTGTGTCGGCATGCGAGCTGCAGGTAAATTTACCTCACTGGGCATGTGTGTGCCTCACAGCCTGATTTTCGGCCGGTTTAAGGTCTTTTTCAGGCTTTGCAGGCTGAAAAAGTAGCCCCGTTTCATCACTTCCTGTTTTTCCAAAAATACCGGAAGTGACGAAACGGGGCTAGTTTTCGCCCTGCAAAGCCTGCAGAAGCCTTCCTCAAGCCTTTGAGAGGCCGAAAAAAGCCTTAAACCAGCCGAAAATCAGCGGTGAGGTGCAGTGCAGGTAAGGGAATGGCGTGGGTGGGTGGGGATTACGCATGCATGTGTAGGCAGCATGGGGGGCACACATTGCCTTCTGGGTGCTGGCGCATGCGAGCGTGTGCACAGTTTTTGGCACAGGAGCCCCAAAAGGTTAGCCACCACTGGCTTAGCCTATGTTGAACATAAAAAGGGGAGGGTCTATTTTGGCAGAGGTGTCAAATTTAAGACGCGGGGGCCGGATCCGGCCCCTGGGGTGCTTAGATCTGGCCCACAGGACCTTCCTGGAAACAGTGAAGGACCGACCCGCGGTGCCTCTGCCAGCAAAAACGGCCCTCCCAAGCTCTGTTTTCGCTGGCAGAAGGTTGCAGGAGGCTGTCACAGCCGAAAACGGAGCTCGGGAGCCCGTTTTCACTGGCAGAGCGCTCAGGCCGACAAAGGTGCCCCCGACATGAGTGACATCAAGCTGGCCACACCCACTCCGGGCCCCCAAGGTCAAACACAACCCTGATGCGGCCCTCAATGAAATCGAGTTTGACACCCCTGTATTATGGGGTGGAGAAGCAAGGAATTCTTCTTGGGGGTCTCCAGTACGGACAGACCAAGATCATATTGAGGAGCAGCGGGAATGGGTGGATAACGAACCCTTTCTGTGTTTTATGAGTTGCCACCGTGATGGGCTTATAACCAGTGGAACAGCTTGCTTTCAGAAGTTGGTTTTCAGAAGAAAAACCCAAAGGACACATATAGACTGGGTGAAACCAGGCTCGATAGCAGTAACTGTGAGAGGGATCTTGGAGTCTTAGTGGAAAACCAGCTAAATATGAACCAGCAGTGTGCAGCCGCCGCCAAAAAAGCCAATGCAATCCTAAGTTGCATTAACAGAGGGATTCAGTCAAGATCAAGTGAGGTACTAATACCCCTCTATAAAGACTTAGTAAGACCACCCCTAGAATACTGCATCCAGTTTTGGTCACCACACTATAAAAAAGATGTTGAGACTCTAGAAAGAGTACAGAGAAGAGCAACCAGGAGGATTAGGGGACTGTAGGCTAAAACATATGAAGAACGGTTGCAGGAACTGGGCCTGGTTAGTCTGGTGAAGAGAAGGACCAGGAGAAACTTTCTGAAAAGGACAACAATCAACCAGTGTTGTGGGAGCGTCATCACTTGAGATTTTCAAGAAAAGATTGGACTGCCATTTGTCAGAAATGGTCTAGGGTCTCCTGCATGGGCGGGGGGAGGGCTGGACTAGATGACCTACACGATCCTTTCCAACTCTGATTATCTGTTATCTGTTCAGTTGTAGGGGCTTCGTCACTGGAGGTTTTTAAAGAAAAGACTGGACAGCCACTCATCTGGAATAGCAATAGCACTTAGACTTACATACCACTTTACAGTGCTTTCCAGTCCTCTCTAAGCAGTTTACAGAGTCAGCCTATTGCCCCCAACAATCTGGGTCCCCGTTTTACCGATCTTGGATGGAAGGCAGAGTCAACCTTGAGCTGGTATGGGTGGATGGATTGATTGATCGATGGATAGGGAGAGGAAGGGAAGGGAGGAAGGAAGGAAGGAAGGAAAGCACTTAGACTTATATACCACTTCACAGTGCTTTGCAGCCCTCTCTAGTTTACAGAGTAGTTTACAAAGTCAGCCTATTGACCCCCAACATTCTGGGTCCTCATTTTACCCACCTCGGAAGGATGGAAGGCTGAGTCAACCTTGAGCCTGGTGAGGCTCAATCTGCCAAATTGCAGGCAGCTGGCAGTCGGCAGAAGTAGCCTGCAGTGCTGTGTTCTGACCACTGCAGAATGCTATAAATCCAATCTAGAAGTTAGAAGAAATGTTCAGACCGTGAGAACAATTAATCTGTGGAATAGCTTGCCTGCTGGGAATTGTGGGTTCTCCGTTGTTGGAGGTTTTGAAAAATAGACTGGACAACCATTTGGCTGAGTCGGCATAAGGTTTCCTACCTTGAGCAGAGATGGTTGGACTAGAAGACCTCCAAGGCCCCTTCCAGCTCTATTCCGATTGATGGGCCGGCTCCATTACAGTCGTAATTTGAGGATTACCTGTGCCTTTTCTAAACTTCAGGCTTTCTGGCACGCTGCTCTTTGGCGTATCGCCATGCACGTATATACAAAACATGGGAGAGGTGATGTCATGCATCATTGCATTGTTGGTGCAAATGATGAAATTCTGCCTCATGTGACAACCAAGGCAGATTGCAAAAGTCCTGCCCAGTTGTGCAATGGAGCCCATGAGTTTGCGGCCGCTTATAACAGAGTCGCCCACCTGTAGAACCGTGAGTTTGATGCTTCGGTGGCCTTTTGAAATGACTTTTCTGTTCCTGGAAATCCATCTTGTTCGTTTGGCCTTCAGAGGTAATTCCTGCAGCATTTTAACTCTGTTCAGCCTGGCTGGGCCATTCCAGGATGAAAAGACACACACACACTCCCTCCCTCTCTTTCTCTCTCTCTCTCTCTCTCTCCCTCTCCCCCCTCCCTCTCCCTCTTCATCCCCCCTTCTTCCTCTCTCTCTCCCTCCCTCCCTCTTTCTCCCCCCCTCTCCCCCCTCTGCCCCCTCCCTCCCTCTCACTCTCTCCCTCCTTCTCCCTCCTCCCTCCCTCCATGTGATTTCTCATATCCCATTCAATTTGATGGGCAAGAATTTATTTCCCCAAATTTATGGTAAGGAAAAGCGTGGAACAATTTTTATGATGGTGAAAGGCTAATTATTTAGTGTCCAATCACTCTCTCTCTCTCTCTCTCTCTCTCTCTCCCTCCCTCCCTCTCTCTAACACACACACACACACTTTGAATTTCTTCCCAGCTGAGGCCAACAAGGGTCATGCGCCATGCATTTTCCTTGCCATGCAGAATCACAGTCCGGCTTTTCCACCTAATTTCACTCAGGTCTTATTTATTTAACCCCATCCTCTCTTCTGGGTTCCCCATCACCACCAGCACCACCAACAACATTCTAGGGTCTGATGCTGGCTCCATTCCAGACGGATTTCAACAATGCCCAGTAAATATGTTGCCTATTATTTTAACCCCTGGATTCCAGCCAGCAGTTTTCATGAACCTGCTTGGCTGAGTTTGCAATGATCCCGGGGCTTCCTCTAAATCTCTTAAGCATCGTTGCATACTTATTTCCACCATCCCTGCCTATCGGCCTCCCTCTAATTTTCTTCAGGTTCCCAGAGCCAGAGGGATGTTTTCAAGGTTTTTCCCTGTTTAACATGCAAGGAAGACATCCTCGCCCGCCGCCATCATTCCCATTGAAGCCTAAACTTTGACCCTTCTGAGCATCTGTCTCTTGTCCGAATTTTAAACAAAAATGCTGCTTGTTTTTGATGCTGTCCCCAGTACAAATGACTTCTGCCTTGTCAATAAACAGGAAGGTTTTCTCAGGATATCCATGCACAATAACTGCAGAGCTCAGGTGCATGATGTTAGCCTGTCTTTTATCATCTTTACTATTATTATTATTTTCTTTCTGTCTTAAGGTCTCTGTTTGATGAGTTAAATTAGTTGCTTGCAAGGTACATATTTTAGACCAGCTGTTTGAAACTACGCTGTGGTTTTGGTCTTTGGGGCCCAAGTACAGAAAACAGACATTAAATTCAGGCACAGTTGTTGTACAGGACTGTGGGAAAAGATCCTTAGAGTAGCTGCCTGAAGAAATGACATTTTCTCTTTTTTTTTCTTCTGTTCATTGATGTCTGAGTGAACTGCACATCCTTGCAGTTTTTTTTCAAAGGTTTCCCAGAAGTGGTTTGCCATTGCTTTACTTGCTAGGGCTAAGAGACAGTGGTTGGCCTAAAATCACCCAGTTGCTTTCATACCTAAGGTGAGACTCGAACTCACTTTCTCCTGGTAATTAGCCCAAATTCACCCAGCTGGCTTTCCTACCTAAGGTGAGACTAGAACTCACAGTCTCCTAGTGATTGGCCCAAAGTCATCCAGCTGGCTTTCCTGCCTAAGGCGGGACTAGAACTCAGAGTC
>NW_020716871.1:326121-366453 GCF_900518725.1 Notechis scutatus
ATAGAATAGAATAGAATAGAATAGAATAGAATAGAATAGAATAGAATTCTTTATTGGCCAAGTGTGATTGGACACACAAGGAATTTGTCTTGGTGCAGATGCTCTCAATGTACATAAAAGAAAAGATACGTTCAACAAGAATCAAGAATCATCAGGTACAACACTTAATGATAGTCATAGGGTACAATAAGCAATCAAATCATACTGGGAAACCGTCAATATAGATCCCTTAACAATTGTCTCACTTAGCAACAAGAAATTTGGGCTCCACTGTGGTCGTAAGTCGTACTGGTAGTCTTAACTGTAAAGCTACCGTATGGCCATTCTGCCTCTCTTTAAAGATTAGGTTCTATTGCTTCCCAATTCAGTATTGTTCTGTGTTTGAACAGCTTTTACTCTTCCCAAAAATATGATTCCAGATATCCAACTGCAATCTGATTTCACTGCAATAGAAAACCCATTGTTTATTGGCCTCTCTTCTGAAGCAGCTGCTTAATGTACATAGAAGTAAAAGAGGTCAGGTCAGTTTACCCAACCTGATTTTTTCCAGATGTATTGGACCACTATATTTTCAAACACGCTGACCAGAGTGTTCTGGAGAATTCATCCGAGAGGAAAGCTGTGTTTCTTGAGAGATTGATTCAGTGTTGGGATTCTACCAGTTTTACAGCCAGTTCAGTAAGTGTGTGCTTTTTGTGCGCAGCCATTGAAAGCCACCAATTTACAACTCTAAAACATACCTTCTACTGCAGCGCCGGTGAGTAAAACAGCTGAGGCACGGCAATCCGCTGTGCCGCATCTCAGCTGAGCTGCAAAACACAGAAATACAGGACAGACTAGGGCAGGGGCGGGTGGGCGAGGCCAACTGATCGTCGTTCATACCTGTTCGCCCAAACCAGTGCGAACCGGTAGCAGCTTACCCCTGCATTGATTCCCAAGAGGTCCCACCCAGATTTATACTTGTGCCTTCCATGCGTTCCCATTTTCGGAAAAATATCTATAGAGATTCTCGCTCATCCAGGTCCATGGTTGTCCTAAAGGTGCTTTTTTCAAAGGCAACTCGACTGCCTTTTGCTTGTCCTTGAAGAGGTTTCGCTTCTCATCCAAGAAGCTTCTTCCCGTTCTGAGTGAATGGTGAGAGGAAGGAAGGATTTATATGCCTTGCAGTCATCTGGTCGTTAGTACTCCCTCTGAGAGTCCTTGAAGCCACTTGGAGGTTTATCTGTAACCTCAGGGGTCACCTGAGTAGTGCAAATGGGTGTGGAGCTGCTTTGCAACTGCTGAAAGGATTGTGTTGTAAACGGGAAGTGATGGCTGGTGTCGTATCTCTCCACCTCTGTGGAGAGCGGGCTATTTAATACAGAATAACAGATTTGGAAGGGACCTAACCTTACCATAGATGTCTTCCTTGATCTTCTTTCAAACCAGTGTTCCTTTCTGTCCAGAATGCAGACATTGCTGTCTGGGAGGATTTTTGGATTCCTCTACAAACTAAATCCACCTTTGAGTAGTGGATTTTCCTCCTTTTTGGAGACCTAAGGAAAGCATATGTCGTCCCCCAGGGTAGCTTTTTTTTTTCCCCTGTTGCCAGCTTGTCTTCCTTCTCCTTTGTTGACTTCTTCACCTGCCACCATCTGGATTCAGCGTTTTAAGAGGGGGCAACCGACTTGGGTTCCCAACCAGGGCCAAAGTAAATTAGAAACCAAAGTGTTCTCTCAAGGCATAATTCCAGTGGTCCCGTGGAGAGCTAATGATGCATCAAGGGGGGGTAGGCAAGAGGGTCTTTGAAGCCGCTTGTCAAATTTGTAACAGCTCCTCTGTTCCTCCAAGCTTGGGGTGACCTTGCAAAGCTTCGGAGGTGGCAGCCCAGGGCACACGTTCCCCCATCTCTTGCTTTTTCTTCCGGAGGGAGCCCAATCAAAATATTTAAAATATCGAGAGGAGGAGGGAAAGAAACCTCTCTGGTGTTTGGCCTTTGAAGCGAATCTAAGATCGTGCGGTGAGATAGTTAGGCCCGCTGCCAATGTTGCTGTTTGGGAGGATGGAACCAAAGATCCGAGTATCCATGGCAACCAGGAAGTCAGCTTCTGCATCCCGGCAGCAGGAATCCATAAATCAAGAATCGTCCTAATGCAAACGCCGGTGTGCAGGTAGAGAGAGGTAGAAGTCTGCTAGCTTAGCGGATGAAAACAGCTTACAAAGGATTCCGTTGAAGGAAAGGATGGCAGCCTCCTGAGATGGCAAAATAGATTTTAATGCAGAGACCTGGACAAAGGGGGTGTCTGGCATGGGAGGAAGAAGTTGGGGTTTGAATTTGTTGATTTGGAGTTTTTATTTTATTTATTTTTAATCCATCCAGATCCGAGGTTTACAGCTGTTACTTTTAGTACAGGTTTTTTTTAAAAAATAAATAAATTTTATTAATCATATTTTCATCATAAAAACACATTTCCATTCATTACAGCGTTCCAGTATCGGTGTTCATTCACATTGACATCTCTCTAATTATGTACGTTGCTACTATATGTTACGTAGTTATTTCTGCATTCAACTTAAACCAAATATTTACAAGATTACAAGCAATATTTATCTCATCTTGTTATAGCTCCTACATACCCTTCGTCTATCAGCTTTGCGTGTACCTTCCAACCAATTCTACCATAAATTCCAAATCTCATAGTACTCTGATTCTTCTCTCTCTTTTAATTCCATTGATAACCCAGCCATCTTTGCACATTCTAAAACCTTTTTTTATTATCATTGTGTCAGAAGGAGTATTGTCTTGTTTTCAATTCTGTGCATAAGCAATTCTGGCCACGGTTATTATATGAAGTATAATGTATTGAAGGTTTTTTACAAATATGATATCCTAATATACCCAATCTCTGGTTTCATCTCAATTTTTTGTTTTGTAATTTCTTCTAGCTAATTTTTTAATTTTGAGCCAATATTTCTTAGCTTTGGGGCAGGTCCACCACATATGGAAGAAAGTTCCTTGTTTATGGTCACATCTCGCCGACCTGTTAGGGAACATTTTAGCCAATCTTGCCAGGAGTTAGTACAGATTTTCAAAAAAAAAAAAAAAAGAAATTGTAAGGGATTTTCAGCCTCATGATCAACAGATGCAGAGTTACAGGGGCATTTAGCACCGTTATCGTATTTGCAACTTTAAGACTTGTGGACTTCCACTCCCAAAATTCTGGCTGGCTGGAGAATTCTGGAAGTTGATGTCTTAAACATCCGAGGAGATTCAGGTCATGGTTGTCCCCAAAGGAGCTTTTTCAAAAGGCAACTGGACTTTCTTTGACTATTGACACTATTCAGTGGATCTGGTTCAGCTTGCATGTCTACATATCTGGCATTTTCTTTCTTTGGCACAGCACAGATTTTAAAAACGTAAAGAGGAGCAGAAATGGAATGAAGTAGAGGAATCTTGTTCTAATAACATTCGGAACAGAGTTGCTATCATTCCTGTAAGCAAGCGAAAGTGTAAAGTAGATACCTTTTTAATGTAAGATGGCTTACCAAGGCTCCAATATTTTGTGTCATCTGATGGCCAGCTAAATGTCCATAGAGATTCTCAGTCAATCCAGGTCATGGTTGTCCCCAAAGATGCTTTTTCAAAGGACAACTGGATTTTCTTTATTTTTCCTTGAAGAGGTTTCGCTTCTCACCCAAGAAGCTTCCTTCAGTTCTGACTGAATGGTGGAGGAATAAATCCTTCTATCCTCCGTCGTTCAGTCAGAACTGAAGGAAGCTTCTTGGATGAGAAGCGAAACCTCTTCAAGGAAAAGCAAAGAAAGTCCAGTTGCCTTTTGAAATTTGACACAAGTCTTAACGCTGCCAAGGTGGGAGACCCCTTCCCTGTTGTAAATGAAAACACACTTGATAAACTTGTAGTCTCACTGATGCACCAACATGTGCTTCTCTACTGACTGTGTTCCCATCACCACAGCCCTCCTTGTAACTGAAGTAGTCCTCGACTTATGACAGTAGTTAAGTGAAACACTTCTTAAGGGAATCTTGTCCCACTTTGTGACATTTTTTACCACGGTTGTTAAATGGACCACTGCAGTTGTGTTGTGGTTAGCCGGCAGCAGGTACAGATGGCTGAGGAGAGCGAGGACTCTGATGAGAGGCCAGGACCATCAGGGAGTGGACTGCTGCCTTCAGGGATTGTGAGGGCTGGCAGCAGTGATGAGGAGGTTCCTGGGGAGCCTGTGTCAAGTGCATGTGCACAAAGGATTGCTCAGAGAGGAAAGAACAATTACAGCAGCACAGGTGACTCAGGAGTAAGGCTGCAAGGTAATGTCCCCTCCCTCAAGAGGATAAAAGCCAGGTTTGGAAAAGCGTTCTTTGCAGACAGCAAAGAAGCTCTGAAGCTCAACTGGTGGACATCATAGTTCGTGTTTGGAGAATTTTGTAAATTAGTTCTTATCTCTGGGTTTTTGGCAGCCTTGACAAAGAACTTGGCAAGGCTCTTTCTTGTCAGAGCTAATTAGTGGAAAGCAGCCTTTTATCTGTAAAGGAACAGTATTCGTTATTAAACCTTAAAAGGTGGGGGCTGCTACCTTTGTCTGTGTTTGCGCTTTGGGAACCTGGTTGGGTCAGAACAAGTTGATAAGTTTGTTCAGTGAATCTAGCTTCCCCATTGATGTTGCTTCTCCTAAGGTCAAAAGAGGGGATCACTTGACGCCAGGACACTGCAACGGTCATAAGTATGAACCAGTTGCCAAGCACCTGAACTTTGATCCCATGAACATGGGGATCAGAACACGGGGAACATTCAGCAGTCGTCGTAGCTGTGAAAAACAATCATAAGTCACTTTTTTCAGTGCCATTGTAATTTTGAACCAGTCACTAAACGAACTGTTGCAAGTCAAGAACGACCTGTATACAGGTCTTCTATGGAAGACAGGCTGGCTGCAATTAGTTTTTTTTTTTTTCCCTGCAGGCCTAATTATCCACTGGAGTTTATACCTGTCCCATTCGGTTGCTCTACCAAACCAGACTCTATGGCGGGGGGGGGGGTGTCAAATTGGATTTCTTTGAGGGCCAGATCAGCACTGCAGTTCTCCGCCGGCCCAGCGGGGTGAAAATGGGACGGACACCTCCTGCAGCACTTTGCCGGCCAAAACAGCCACGCGGGGCCACGCACAGCACCCCGTTTTGGCTGGCAGACCACGGGGGCGCTGTGCACAATCCCCCCCCCCTGCCCTCCCCATGCTCCATTTTGGCTACCAGAATGCTGCAGGAGGCACTGGCTGTGAGAGGGCTGTAGGGGGGCAGAGGCACCACAGGCCGGGCTGTGGGGGGGGGCGTGGCTGCCAGAGGCACTGCGGGCCAATCCTTTGCTATTTCCAGGCCAGCCTCCCAGGCCAAATTTAGGCACCTCACGGACTGGACCCGGCCTGCGGGCCTCGAGTTTGACACCCCTGCTCTAGGGTTATTCTTATCCAGCAGCCGTTACAAACATGGCACTGATTTCACTGTCAAATCCTGGTTGAATAAATATGCCCTTCCAGCCTCAAAATTGAAGCCATGCTTAAGAAAATTAGCCAAGCAGAAGAAATAAGGCGTTTTCAAAATCCCACTGCAAAACGTCAAGCTATTACGATGTGATAATGCAACTCCAAGCCCACCTATAAAAAGCCAACGTTCCGTAGTTCCCATAAATTAACTTTTTGTGGGCCTCTTGCAATTATTTCTGCACAAGAACAATCCCCGAGAAACTGTAATAAAGATTTAAGCCATCTGATGCCCTTCTAGTTTATATTATTATTATCTCTTTTATTCCTTAAACATGAAACTCAACTGAACATTGAAAAATGCATCACAAATACCAGTGACTAGTGCTAATGGTTGATATGGGTTGCTGCCAGCATCCTAAGTATCAACCAAGTATCTTCTTAAAATGTACGAGGTTCCAAGTAGCGTAGTTTTTTTGCAGTTCCACCAGTGTTATTGCAGGGAAGCTGCAATTTCTTGATGCACTTTGTACCTGGACATGGTACCAAGTGCCTCAATGACATTGACAATGGGTATTATTCAGAGGTGGTATTCAGCAGGTTCTGACCAGTTCTGGAGAACCAATAGTGGAAATATTAAGTCGTTCGGACAACCGGCAAATCCTACCTCTGACTGGCCTCGCCCCCGTCTATTCTCTGCCTCCTGAGTCCCAGCTGATTGGCTGGGTTCTTCTTTGGTTGCCCTGCACAGGAGAACGGAGCTGGAAAGCAGGTTAGTGGGGTGGGGAGGGAATGGGGATTTTGCAGTGACCTTCCCCTGCCACTCCCACCAAGCCACACCACAGAACCGGTAGTAAAAAAAAATTGAATCCCACCACTGATGTTGTTGTTGTTGTTATTAATATCATCATTATTTTGGCTGGGTTGTTGTTGTTGTTGTTGTTTTTTTTTGCTTTATAGGAAAGGATCTTATGGATTGTTTCAAGTGAATGTTTTAACTGAACATAAATGCAGATACATCGACATATTAACACATCATACACACATTATGCTTTGAACTGTGGCAGGAAAACAAATGAATAAGCGGGTTTCCAACTTACACAAAGGTGTGTTGGGCTGTTTCGTTTCCCTGTTCATCATCATCATCCTCATTTTAGCCACTACAAGATATGAAGACCTCTTCCGCATGTTTCCAACCCATACGGTCCTAAGTTTTCTTTTGCCAATTGGGGCTGCCATCCTTGCTGATGTGGTCGGTCCATCTCGTTTTAGGCCTCTTTCGTGGACGCTTTTGATCAAGTGGGATCCATTCTATGACTGCCTTCGTCCACCTGTCCTCAGTTCTTCTTCCTGTGTGACCAGCCCGTTTCCATTTCAATTCTTTTACTGTCTTGATGGCATCGTATATTTTCGTTCATTCTCTCTAATCTATGTGTGAGTCTTGTGATGTCATCTTTCCATTTGGCATTTGTGGCACTAGGAGCTTTTGTATCGATTGTGAGGTGTTAGTGTCCATGTTTTGCCAGCATATGTTGGAACAGGTAGCAGACACTGATCGAAAACTTTTTGTGGTTCTTGAAAATGATGCTTCGCTCGCTGAATGCCTGCCAGCCACATTTGACACGCTGTTCAATTTCCTTTATTGTATGTCCCCTTCCATTGAGATCCGTTCGCCAAGGTCTACTCCATCTACTTCTCCAGATACAAAAAATCTACATGGAAAATCACCATGAAACAGCAATGCAATTATAATATTTCCTCCTTTTGTTTTAAAAATAGACTCGTGAGGCAATTGTGTGTTGGATGTGAATCAATGTTTACGTTCCCTCCTTAGGCAAATTGACTAATACCTAACTTTTTTTTTTTACAAAAAAAAAAAAATCCTAATTCTCATTAGCATGAAACAACATTATTAGAAGCAGTGTGCGCCGGCAGCCAAAAATACAGTCCTAAATTAACAGAGGGATACAATTAAGATAAAGGGAGGTACTAATATCACTCTATAAAGCCTTAGTAAGACCACAGCTAGAGTATTGCATCCAATTTTGGTCCCCACGCTATAAAAAAGATGTTGAGACTCTAGAAGAAGTACAGAGAAGAGCAACCGGGATGATAAGGGGACTAAAAACATACAATGAACGGTTGCAGGAACTGGTATGGCTAGTCTAGTGAAGAGAAGGACTAAGGAAGACAGGATAGGAGTCTTCCAATATTTGACGGGCTGTCCCAGAGAGGAAGGGGTCAAGCTATTTTCCAAGGCATCTGAAGGCCAAACAAGGAATAATGGATGGAAACTGAACAAGGAGAGATTCAACCTGGAAATAAGGAGAAATTTTCTGACAGGGAGAACAACCAACCAACAGAACAGAAGTTGCCTTCAGAAGTTGTGGGAGCTTCATCACTGGAGACTTTCAAGAAGAGACTGGACTGCCATTTGTCAGCAATGGTGTGGGGTCTCCTGCTTGGGCGGGGGGTTGGATTACATGACTTACAAGGTCCCTTCCAACTTTGTTAATCTGTTAAATCTGAAGCACATTTGTGAGGCAAGTTGCTTGGAAGTCCATTTCAGAGCTCTGTTGTATATTTGGTTGAATCTTAAGTTACTCCTCCACTTAATAGTCCTCTTTATTTATGTATTTTCCAGGAATTACCAGTTCTCACCTAAAAGCAGACCAGGCTTTGCTCCATAGTAAGAATGAATGTTCGGCTTCAGCGGCAGTCACTCGTCGGAAACCAGCAGCTCTCAATGGCATTGCCGTGTCTTCGACACCTATCTTATCTCTCTTACCTTCTCCAACAGCAGCAGAAACAGGTAACTGTCTCTACCCTAATTTTGCATTCCCCCCAACTTTGCACCTGGAAACACCTTGAAAAAATTCCAGCCGCAAAGCAAGTGGATTCTTAACAAATGATTAATATTTTGAAGATCAAAATATTATTTATTGTTTATTTATATATGGACGGAGTGGTGGTTATTTATATGTGGACGGAGTGGTTGGCTCTTGGTGTACAACAAGTTTGTGAATCTGCAGAGAATCAACAATCCCTTGTCAATCTTGAGTGAAGTAGTACAGATAGTTCTCAACTTGATGTGATATGACACGATAGCAGTGTTCCAATATTTGAGAAGCTGCCACAGAGAGGAAGGGTCAAGTTATTTTCCAAAGCATCTGAAGGCCAGACAAGGAATAATGGATGATCAAGGAGAGATTCAACCTGAAAATAAGAAGGAATTTTCTGACAGAGAGAACAATCAACCCATGGAACAGAAGTTGCCTTTGAAAGTTGTGGGAGCTTCATCGTTGGAAGCTTTCAAGAAGAGATTGGACTGCCATCTGTCAGAAATGGTGTAGGTTCTCCTACTTGGGTTGGACTAGATGACCTACAAGGTCGCTTCCAACTCTGTTATTCTATTCTAACTTATGAAATCATCTTTTAAGAAAATAGAAGAGTTGCCGGAAGACAAAATTGTTCCAATCTGTTATTGGAAGAGTTTTTCTCCAGCCAGAAGGTAACCAGGACACTGGGGGCAAAGTTGGAGCTAATAAAGGGACTCCTACTGATTATCTGACTGTGTTGCCTTTGTGCAACTGATTTGTCCTACTCATCACAGGTACTAAGAGGCCTCCCAGGAGCCCCACCCCTACCCATGAGACACCTCGTGCTCAGTTTAATGACCTTAACGACTGCATTGGGAAGGGCAGGAACGGGAAGGTCATTAAGTAAGGCAATCACATGGTCACCTTGCTTAATGATTGTCTTGACTTGTAATGGGCAGGCTCCCTTACGGTTGTAGGTTGAGGACTGTTAGTGGTAGACTTCCCAGAATTGCCTCCCCTACCCTTCAGGTACCCTGTGCTTCGCGGAACGTCCCATGTGGCCGCTTAACAACCTCATTGGGGAGAGCAGGGATGGGCCTGTTAAGTGAGTTGATAACATGGTCACCTTATATAACGGCTGTCACGACTTGTGTCCATAATGGGCAGGCTCCATTACAGTCGTAAGTCGAGGCCTAGCTGTACCTTTTAATCTTCCGTTATATCGAAAGGACACAAAATGAAGACCAGATAACTAGGCCCAACTCCTTAATTTTCAGTAAGGATGCTCTGTGAGCCATCAGTGGAAATGAAAATAGGGAAATCTTCTGGAACTTATTCAGAAATTGATTGCAAACAGATCTTCTCCCAGCATTTATCTGCACACACATTAAGAAGGGCCTCCTCGCATTTTACTACAGGGAGGGACGTGTCCCGTATGGATGAGAAAGGGAGCTGTGTGTTGAGTTATCTTGAGTTCTGGAATGTCTTCTCCTGAAGGCCAGATTGCGGCCAGACTGGCATCCGTTAAATGCCATTATTATTTTTTATTTTATTTATTTGTATCCCACCTTTATTATTTTTACAAGGCGGCAAATATCCGACACATTTTCCTCCTCCTGTTTTCTCCACAACAGCAACACTGTGTGGTGGGTTGGGCTAAGAGAAAGAGGGACTGGCTCAAATTCACCCAGCTGCCTTATGATGGCTAATGCGGGACTAGAATTCTCTTGCACCTGGCAATTGGCCCAAAGTTGTCTTTCATGGCTAAGGTGGGACTAGAACTCACTGTCTCCTGGTGATTGGCCCAAAATCACCCAGCTGGCTTTCATGGCTAAGGCAGGACTGGAACTCACAGACTCCGATTTCTGGTGCCTTAACCACTAGAGCAAATTGGCTCCTCTTATTATTTTGCATTTAAATTATTGTTAGTCTTTTTTACTGGCTAGAGTGGGGTCGATGTTACCACTTTGACTTTGCATGTTTAATGGATTCTGTACTGACTTAAAATCTTGTGGCAGGCTATAAATAATATAAATGGCTCTGATATAAATAAATTAGTCTTAAGGTTCACTGATATGAATCAGTTAGACTTAGGAAGGGTAAAAAAACATTTGGACTGCAAAAACCTATTCCATCTAAAGAAGCTGAACTCCAGAATATTAGAAAATAAAAACAGAATTTCTCTGTAAGATTCTCGTTCCTTATCTTAACATCCTAAGTTATATAATTTATTGCAAATATATAAGCGTCAATGACAGTGATTTTAAATGTATCTTCCCAATAATTCCAAAATTCTATTTTTTTCCCCTTTTTTCTGTGCCATTTCCCATATTTTCAACATTTACTCATGAATTTTCAGCTTCAGTAAAGGTTTACTTTGGCCTGCATTAATCATAATTCCTCAGGTATTTTTTCAAGACGCCATGTTGGTAACCAATTGTTCTCCATCTTGGTTGACTCTGATGCGAGGTAACTCTCTCTTCTCTTTGTCTTCTCCAGCCAGCTCAACCCTCAAGAAGAGATTCAAGCGCTGTGAAATCGAAGCAATCCAGTGTGAGGTACGTAAGATGTGCAACTACACCAAGATCCTCTCCACCAAGAAGAATCTAGACCACGTCAACAAAATCCTGAAAGCCAAACGGTTGCAAAGACAATCGAAAACTGGGAATAATTTTGTCAAGAAGAGGCGAGGCCGTCCGCGGAAGCAGCCCCCCATGTTTGACGAAGACTCCGGAGACCAAATGCCCGTGCTGGAGAAATGCGTGGACCTGCCTTGCAAACGAGGTCAGCAACTTCTCTTGAACTCTCTGATCCTGGAACAGGCAAGCAGTCAAGATGCGGTGGCCGCCACCATTGAGGCGGTGGTCCACATGGCCCGAGAAACCTCTCAGTCTCCCCTCCCGCCGGTTCCTCCGTCACGGACGTCAAGAGCCGGGAAGCGGAAAAGCAAGTCACAACCGCCTCCAGAGGATGAGGAGGACGAAGTGAAAGGGAAAAGGCATCGGAAAAATAGAGGAAGTGAGAACGAACACCTTCCCTAGTTGACCGACACAGTCAACGAAAGACAGAGGTGGGACATTCAGTTCAGCCAGTAGGCCGAAGCGGGGAAAACTCTAGTTCACATCTTCTACAGCATCAAATTTGCTCTGTATTTCAGTAGCACAGCAGCCATGAAGAATCCAGATGAAATTGATCACTCATCGTCCTCCTCCTCCTCCTCCTCATAACAATAAGAACTCAACTGCGATGGGAACCCCTTGGTTAATAACAGGGGAGAGAGTACGGAAGACGTTCTTCAAACTTACCGAGTTTTGCTTTTTTTATGTTGTTGTTCAGACACATTCACCATTGTTCTTGTGTCTCCAGAAGTCCCCAGAGGGTAGGAGAACATGGTGTCCTTACCAGTACGGTCAATATTTTTCTCAAATGATGGTCCTTGCCTTCCCTCTTTTTTTTTTTTTTTTTTTTTGGTAGGTCACCTAGAAATCACCAGCAGCATTTCTGGTCACTGCTGTGACAGCGAACGAGGGTGGAGGGAATGTCTTTCCTGCCGCACAGCTTTTATTTAAGTCACAAGAGTTCTTTGCCCAGGAACCAAGATGCCAGGTTACGTCTGAAAATCGTGTCCCGTTTATTTTTATTTTTTCAAAAGTAAGAATGATAAAGCAAATTCCTCAAATGTGCTTTTCCTTTTGAACAAGGGTTCATTGGGTCAAGGAACATGAAAAGAAAATTTGCCTAGGCTGATGGTAACCAAACATCTAACCCTCACCCAACCTCCAGTCTTGAGTTTGCCACTAATTTTGAAGAGTGTTTATTTTCTCTCTTTCCTAGAGTGCCCGATGAAAAGGAAATTGGTTTCAAAAAAATGAGTCATGTAGGCAAAAAATAAGGAATCACACAGGATAGATGAAGGAGTCATTTCAGACATTAAGAGCTTGTGGTAGCTTCCCTCAAACAATTGCTGCCGAATGGATTGGGCATTTACAAAATGGGTGCCATTGCTTGTCGCTTCATTTGAAAACTAAATTCAGTTTTTTACTGTCCCAACTAAGCGCTCCGAAGGTCGACTGGCTGATAGAAACAAGAATTTTCCAGCAGCCCTCAGTTGGCTAGTATGGTTGCAGAAAATGGAGACCCACCAAGGTGTCTTAAAAAAAACAAAGAACAAGATGGCGGTCATAACAATGCAATGCCCTTTTGTGTATGCACACAACATCAGTGTGTACACAAAATATAGCCATGTGGTGACCCCTCAACTTGGTTCTTTCGATTCACCTGTGGATGCCCGTATAAGCTATCAGCATAAATAAATATAACAAACAAACAAATAAATAAATAGGAATGTTCAAAAGGCAAGAGATTAAAAAGGATCCAAGCAGGAAAAATAGTGGTTACTCAAAGCAAATTCGTTCTAATTACGAGAAACATTTCTGCACATTTGTGTTCAGTGCTGGTTGGTTGTTGTTTTTTTTCAATACAGTGGAAAAAATAAAATAAAATAGGAAAAGCCATTTTGAAGTAATAATTCACCGGGGGGAAAAAATCTAACAAGAGGAAAACCGTGTAAATTTCTCAACACAGAATTTCTAAATGAAAATTTTAAAACGACCAAGTGTTCTTATCTTAAAAAAATAATAATAATAATACTGTTTTAAAAAAGATCTAGATGTTCAAAAGATAGTGTTTGAATTAATGCCACTCTGGAAGTCTTTCCTTCCAAGGTGTGGTTGCCTTAATAAATTGAAAAATATTTGGGGTGGGGCTGTCCTGTATATAATGTAATTATAAAGACGAAGGGAGAAATCAAATCTGCATGGACCCCAACTTTTGTGTGACCAGTTGTTGTTTTCTTTTTAAAGTTGTCATTTCCAATTGAGCAGATCGAATGCAAATTACCCTTTTCACTGTGTCGTTGGCTCCTATTTCTGAAGCAGATTTGATTCGCTAACTCAACTTGTTTGTGTTGTTTTGCATTAAGCAGCATATTTTATATTATCCTTTCATGGCAATAATGATCTTTCCCCCGAAAACTAAAAAACAAAACAAAGGAAGGTAAGGGCAGTTGTTGATAACTTCCTTTCCATTCCCCCATTAATTTCATCTCATTGGGAAAACAAACCAACAAACCAGGCAGGGCATAATGTATGCAATAAGCTCAGAGTGAAGAAGAAATTTTAGCTAATAATAATAATAATAAAATAAGGAAGTTGCTGAGTTTAATGTGAGGATAACATCTTAGGAATATTTAGAACCAACAATTTCTCCGTCTTAAAATTCAATAGATAAATGAATAACCAATTCTCGGAAATTGTTACCCTTTTCCTTGGGTTATTTCATTGTTTTTGAAGCAGGAATCTATCTTTGCAACTATTAGCAAGGCCTCCTCAGGCCAGGAGTATCCCATTTTTGATCAGACATGATTCCCCAAAATTACAAAGCCCAAAGGGAACGGAATCAGATCAAAAACTAAAACCTATCTCATTCCATTAAAATGTCTTATTAAGTCCCATTAAACAAATGCAGTTAAAATCATTTTTCCCCATATGGTTCTATGTTTTTTTTTTCCCCCTAAGGTTGCATTTAAAAAGAAAAGTCAGTAACTTTTGGAAAAGTTTTGGAGGTTATACTGAAAGCAGAGAGTGTCGATGGAAATTCTCAGTCATCCATGTCATGGTTGTCCCAAAAGTGCTTTTTCAAGAGGCAGCTGGACTTACTTTGTTTTTTCCTTGAAGACATTTTGCTTCTCATCCAAGGAGCTTCTTCAGTTCTGACTGAACGGTGGAAGATGGAAGGATTTATTCCTCCACTATTCAGTCAGAACTGAAGAAGCTTCTTGGATGAGAAGCAAAAACCTCTTCAAGGAAAAACAAAGAAAGTCCAGTAGCCTCTTGACAAAGCACCTTTGAAAGAGGAGATTTTGATTTTGCATTGTGTCTTAAAATGTCAAGGAAGACATCAACGCTAAAGACAGCTGGGTAACAACCTCGAAGCTTCCTTCCATCTCCATGGGTTCTAAGTGATGAAATGTCCTACAAACCACAGGGCCAAACCATCTTACACTGCCCACATGCTCCACATCCTCATTAGTGCATCTTGACCATCCATGCTGTGATTTGGCAATACCCTGTTTCCTTGAAAATATGACCTACCCTGAAAGTAAGTCCTAGCTTGGTTTTTACACATGCGCCCAATATAAGCCCTACCCCCCCCCCCCAAAAAAAGCCCTAATTAAGATCCTGCCCACTCCAGAGTGCACTGGTAAAAATTAAGCTAGGGTGGGAATGGGGGTGTGGAGCTACCTTACTACTTACCTTTGGACAGTTGTAGACAGGCCTCGAACACCCCAACACCTGCCTTGCCGGCCCTAGGGCTTCTGTAGCTGATAACAAAGCTCCGGATCGATCCAGAGCTCTGTTATCTGCTGCAAAGGCCTTCAGGAAAGCCTTGCCAGCTGCAGAAGAAGAAGTTCCTGAAGGCCTCTGACAGCAAAAAGGAGGCAATGCACACAAGTGAGGTTAGTCAGTGGATGACATCCCCCCAAAATAAGACCTGGTGCCTTTTTGGATGGCAGAAAAAAATATGACCGTCTTATTTTTGGGGAAACATGGTCATTCTCATAAGTCTTTGAAAAACACATTTCATCAGCCCTAGCCATGTCAACATTTGGGTTTTCATTCCAACATTGCCATAATCCCAGTAAATTTGGAGCAGAGCCAAACTGCTTCTCCCAGGGACTAGTATTTCATTGCTTAGTTTTCCCTACATGGATGCTACCAAAATAGGTGTCTCCAAAGAATGACATTTATTTTTTAGTGGGATGGATGGTTTGAGGTTGCTCTCTACCTCTGCACCAAAGAAAATTGATGTTAACTAAACAACAGTGATGAAAATTAAAACAAGAGGACAGGTAATACCTATAGCATGCCAGAGCAATTGTAGACATGGCACCTGTACTGACCTAGACTTCACAAAATCATGAAGCAGACACCTCATCTCGACAAAGCCCCTTTTTATTAGGCTAATGGGAATTCCTATCATCCAGCAAAGTCCCGGCAAACAGTCTTTAAAGGGTGAATTATAACCACAGACCTTATCAGGTTTGGAGAATTGCCAGGCCGATATCTTTCAGATACCATACCGTAGCAGACAATACTTGGCAAGAATGCAGGAGCAGATCTTTACCCAAATGAACTAATTGTCTCCTGCAAAACCTCACTCCCCTTTCGCTCCTCTTTTATTCCTTATGGGTGGGGCCGTTCACCGTCCACCTGTGCCTTTACTCCCAAGTTGACCCTTGTTCCTTAACTGTTCCCTTCTCCTGGCAGCTCTTTGCATGCACACACTGGGAACAGGCTCCGGCTGTTCTTCTGCCCCACTGATCTCCAACTCCGAAGGCAGTTGATAACTGTCAGATGGCTCTGGCCCCATCTCTGCCTCCGACACAGAGCCCTTGTCAGAGCCTTCCCCAGACTCCAGGACTGGCCCGTGTTCCTCCCCAACCTCCTCACTGTTCAAGTTTGCCACTAGCTCCACTGGCAAGCCACAAACAGTACCTAGGCAATGTAATAAAGACCAAGAACAGGGAGACCAACTTTTGCAAAGCCTTTCGAAGAAATTGCAAAGGAACAGCTCACGTAAATCTACATTGAGGGTCCAGTCTTCATACAAGCCAACATAGATTATTGACCACAGACTGTAGGCCTTCAAACACTGCCATTTTAGTTTATCAAATCCCTTTTGGAGAAAAATAACTAGCACACACGAGTGAGAGACACTGAAATAACCATTATGGGTCTCAGTGTAAAATTATCTCCGTCTTTCTTCAAACTCATTTGGATTCATCTTTTAATTTAATTTTAGTTTTAATTTCTTTTTTTTTTTTTCCTTTTCATTGCAACAAATAGATTAAGTGTTCGGTAGCAGAATTGGGGTCTCTGAGTGATTTTGAACTTGAGATGTTGAATTATAAGTGATAACTCTTTTCTTGGGGGTTTGATCATCAGGAAAGGGCCTCTCAAGCCAAGTTGTTTCTTTTGCTGACATTTAATGGGTGAATTGCGTCTGATACCTCACTGTGCATATATTCTCATAGGTACACTTTTAATTTGTTCTCCTGACAATGATAGACACCTTCAGTGACTTGATTTACATATTGCTAAAGAATTGTTCAGTCATTGGAACGCCCAGAGCTTTCCTTCCCTCAAAACTTAATAATTTATACATGTAAAATACATTGCATCCGTTCTTAACAGAGAGGCATTGAAGTTAAAAATTCCTGCATTTCTTTCCAACTTCAGAATTTTTTTTAAAGTATATTTGAGGATTCTATGGACAGAAATGGCCAGTTGTGTTTTTTTTTCCTGGGGAACATCTAAAAACAATTTCCACAGTTATTACAAATCATTAAGACTCAGCGGTTAAAAAGATGTCCTCCCCCAAATCTTAAATATAGGAATGAACACATAATACAAAGATAAAGTTGTACTTTCAGGTTACTTAAACCCAGTGAGTAGGAAGGAGCGTTGGATTGCAAAAAGTCATCCTGACTTATGAACCAGTTTTCGTTGAAGAGGCACCTTTATAAAATGACGAGAATCACCTTTAACCATTACAATCTAAAGAGAGATACCCAGGACAAGTGAACGATAAAATCCTCCGTTTAATATATTTCATGTCCCAGTCGGTTTCCATAAAAACAAAAGGAGAAGAGTGAAAGTTTTAACATCCTGAGGGAATCATGGAGCCATTTTGAAGCCATCGGCTTTTAGTTGGTCCCTCAGAAGAAATGCCAGAAGTTAGTTTTCTAGGTATCTGTCTTCTAAAGAGATGTCCAAATAAGTTATATCATAATATGTGTCAATGCTACAGGTCATATTTGGTTTTTTGGCCAAAAGATTGGTCACCTGTGCTCATTGATCTTCCTTGAGAAGAGCAAAATTGGCAGCTGGACGTTGTCTAAATAAGAGAGGGTTGTTCACTTTTGGCAACTTTTAAGATCTGTGAATTTCAACTCCCAGAATTCCCCAACCAGCCCAGTCCAATGTTGGACACCCCCTGGGCTAACAGCAAACTTGAGTTGTGAAGTGGCAGAACAAAGTTGTGTTCTCCAGCTACCAGTAGGATTGTTCTACAAAGCCATAGAGAGAATCACAATAAAATCAAAAGCTAAATATAGACGGCTGCAGATTGGATTTGGGAGTGGGAGCTTACCAAATACTTTGTCCAAATGCATTAAGTCTGATTAAGAATGAGCTTTAGAAAACCAGCCAAACTATCATTCAATGGGATACCTGTATGAAACATATCTCATTAAGCCATCATTTACATATTTTGGCACCGTGGATAACAAGAATGCCACAACTGTTGAGCGTATTGAGTGGGTAATAAGCTTTTTAAAATGCGGAGACCAAGGGGAGAAATTATTTAATTTGAACATTGAACACCTAGACAATTCAGCTAAAGTTAAATTCACCGAACACAAAGGTAGGTCCTGCAGGGACACAATTAAAGGGATTATGGTATATATTTCTGTCCCTCTTGAGTTGAGCTGGACCATGGTGGTTTTTGTAGGGAATAGGTAATAAATCAAGTGATGTGGTAGCCTTAAGGTGGAGCTCTCACCTCACAATCAGGAGGCTGTGAGTTCAATCCTAGGTAGAGGTAAATATTTCTCTGGGCACGATGAGACTATATCTGCTGAATATAATTCCATATTGGCAACAGGAAGAGCATCCGACCAGTAAACACTCAGCTCCATTCAGTTGCCCAGACTCCACCCCACAAGGGATTATGGGGTCATTAAAAGAAGATGATGAATAGGTAATCAATCCATAAAATAGTCCTTCAGAGTTACAGTCTCAAGCCCCCTAATCAACATCCTTCCTAGAAAGAAGCAAAAGAGCTCAAACCCAGCAGAACAAACCTTGGTATATAAACTAATTGAATATATACAATTTAGCACCTACTATTCTTTCAGCCCTTTGGATAAATGTCTTGAGGATATGACATTCCACTTTGAAGTTGTAGGAGTGATGCTTGGTTGCCACTTATTAAATATACATATATATTAGAATAAGCACATCTTCCAGTTTAAACTCCTGTACTCAAAAAATAAATGTAACTTTGTTTTTGCTAATATGTGAATTGCAGTAGTCAGGGGTATCCCACCCACTTTCAAAAATTTAAATGCAAAGTTAACTGAGTTGCATCCCCGTCCCACTCCCCAAAAATGCCAGAGGATTTAACTGACCTACCTGCTTCTTATGTTAAAAGTAGGGGTGTCCAACCGTGGCAACTTTAAGACTTGCGGACTTCAACTCCCAGAATTTCCCAGCCAGCCATGTTGACTGAGGAACTCTGGGAATTAAAGTCCGCAAGCCTTAAACTTGCCAAGGTTGGACACCCCTGTGTTAAGAGTAATCATATTTCAAAAGTTGGTGTCTATTTTTATTGACTTTTCTCCGTTCAGATGGGTTAATCACAAGCACAGCAAATTTTTGGATCATAATGTTAGCCAGCCAAGGTAATATATTGGAAATATTCATAAAAACCCTGCCAATTTATTACTAAAACAAGAAAATCTCCAGAAACTCCAAAATCCATTCCCACCACCCTAACTTTCAAATAGGAAAAATATATATGTATACAATTAAGCGAAGGAGATTCGTTGACATGGGGAGAAAAACTAATACAAAAATCATGTGGATCAGTTATTTTTTTTAAGTGCTGTTTCTTAAATACTAATACTAAATGCACACAAAGTGTTAAATATGTATATACTGTATTTCAAAAACTTAAAATCCTACAAAATGAACGGGGCACAAGATTGTTTTACAAGTCGTGCTGGCTACTTTTTAGTTTGTAAGTGGTTTTTAAAAGCCTTTTTTAACGTGTAATTTGCATGTCCTACTTTGATTGTATGTAAACATATTTTAGAGCAAAAAAATGTATTTGTATTTTATTGAATATAGAGGCGAGACGGAAAAAAAACTTGTACATTTGTTTGAAATGTTCTTTTTGTAACGGTTTTTATTCATGAAGCATTTTTGTACATTTAAAAAAAAACGGATACGGACTTCGTTGTTCTTTGAAAGTTAGGTACATCTGGCATGCTAAAATGTCATGCTTTTTTCATAATTGTAGATGTTGGTTTTTAAACATTTTTTTCTAAAAGAGAGCTCCAGTCTTCGCTACCAAATCAGGTTAGCCCAGTATAGAGCACTTAACTATTAAAAGGGGGGGAGGAAAAAGAGGAAAAAAAACCTTAATCCTATTCATATGTTATTCATTGTGTGAAATTAAAGGAATTCAAATCAGTCTGTTAAGTTGTGAATTCTTTTGTCTTATTTTTCCATCTGGTTCACATCAGTTTTAATAGCTCTAACAGTAAAAATGCATATGGGCACCATGTCTTTTTCTTTTTTTGTGGTCGTGGATAAATCTGGTTTTTGGTTCTTTTCCTTTTGGGCCCTTAAAAAAATGAAATATTTCTTCGGGGAAGAAAAATGGTAGCAGTGTGAGCCTCTTGTTTTTCCCGAGAAGTGTGGCAAAATTCAGAAAAAAAACACCAATCTCTCGCTGCTGTTCCCCTATTATGTTATGCGTCTTAATAAAGCACAATGGTTCATTTTCTAAAACTTTATAGCATCCCCATTCTTCCCAAGAGCAGCTCCTGCAAAACCAGCAACAAATTTGTAATTTGTTACGCGAATTTGTTATTTCAGAGGCAAGGGCAAAAAAGGAAGTAGGATGAGGAAGGAAGAAGAAAACTTGAGCAGCCATTAAATTTGTTCTGGTTGAAAACTGTTTCCTTGAAAATATGACCTACCCTGAAAGTCCTAGCTTGATTTTTACATGTGCGCCCAATATAGGCCGTACCCCCCCCCTAAATAAGCCCTAATTAAGATCCCGCCCACTCCAAAGTCCACAGGTAAAAATTAAGCTAGTGTGGGGGTGGGGGGGTGGAGCCCCCCTACTACTTACCTTTGGACAGTTGTAGCCAGGCCTTGCACACCCTGACACCTGCCTTGCCAGCCCATTTCTTCTGCAGCCGGCAGGGCTGGCAAGGCTTTCCTGAAGGCTTCTGTAGCTGATAACAAAGAAGCTCTGGATCGATCCAGAGCTCTGTTATGGGCTGCAGAGGCCTTCAGGAAAGCCTTGCCGGCCGCAGAAGAAGTTCCTGAAGGCCTTTGACAGTGAAAAGAAGGCCGGGGGGGGCGATACGCGCAAGTGAGGTTAGTCAGTGGATGACGTCCCCCGAAAATAAGGCCTGGTCCCCTTTTTTGGTGGCAAAAAAATATAAGACAGTCTTATTTTCAGGAAAACACGGTAGATGGAAGTTTCATTTGCGGGGAGCCCATATTTGTTGGTTGCTTGTTTGTAATGTCATATTCACATGGGTAGTTTAAAAGGTGATTATTTGAAGTACTGATTCTGAAGACACCCAGTTAGCTTGATCCAGCAGGTTTCATTGGAGTGTCACAAAAGAGAAATCCAATGCTTGTTCAGCAACTGAACGTAAGGTAGACTATGATATTATTCCTTACTATTTGCAAAGTTTCTCCCTGCACCATCACAGGCAAAGCCTTCTTATTACTAGAGGTAGTTCTCATTGAACAACAACATTTGGGACCAGCAATTTTTTTTTGCTAAGCGATAAGGTCATTAAACGAATCAGGGGACTGCACCAGATTTACAACCTCAAGAGTAACTAAGAAAAAGACACTTGTGGCCAGTAGGCAAGGTTGCAGTAATCCTCGGCTTACTGACTACAATTAAGTCCAACATGTCCTTTGCAAGAGGGCTGTTGAGTGAGTTTTGCCCTATTTTATGATGTTGCTGAGTGAATCATTTATTTTATTTTTGGGGGGTCAAGTTAGTAACATGGTTGAAAAGTGAATCTGGCTTTCCCATTGACTGCAAAAGATGATCGCGTAACCCAGGACACGGCAAAACGTCATATGCATGAGCCCTGTAGTAGCCAAGTATCTGAATTTGGAAAACGTCACCATGGAGAAGCTAAACTGATGGTTGTAAGTCAAGGATTACCTGTTTATGTTTTTGTTTATATGGGATCCATTTATTTGAATGAATAAATGAATGAATTCTTTATTGGCTAAGTGTGATTAGACACACAAGGAATTTGTCTTGGTGCAAATGCTCTCAGGGTACATAAAAGATGCATTCACCAAGAATCATCAGGTACAACACTTAACGATAGTGATAGGGTACAATAAGCAATCAATTCATACTAGCAAACAGTCAATATAAATCATAAGGTTGGAAGTGACAAAGTTACAGTCCTACAATCACAAGTGGGAGGGGATGGGTGATAAGGAGTGATGAGAAGATTAACAGTAACAGTAGTGTACACTTTGTAAATGATTGAACAGTGTTGAGGGAATTATTTGTTTAGCAGAGTGATGGCTTTCGGGGGAAAACTCCTTGTGTCTAGTTCTGATGTGCAGTGCTCTATAGTGTCGTTTTGAGGGAAGGAGTTGAAACAGTTTATGTCTGAGATGTGAGGGGTCTGTTAATATTTTCACAGCCCTTTTTTGTGGGCGAAAGTGAATGTATTAATGCATCTGCTCATTCTGTTCCTTCTAAAGAGCTCGGGGAAATTAGCATTTAAAAATGAAAGCTTTTAAATGTAAAACAATCAGACTGCAGATAGTGCTCTGACCCAGCTCCCAAACAGGACAAACCCTCTGTAATTAACTAAACTTTCCCTTTATTAGGAGCGCCAGCAGCCCTGGCCAAGAATCCCTCTCTTCTCACACAGCAGGCTAACAAATTTCTCCAAGTGCTTGTGGAAAGTGACGCTCATTTCCTTTCCCCCCTGAAATGGCCCAACACACCAGGAGTCTCTTTCTCCCCCCTCCCCCACACTTGCAAAAGAAGTCCTGAAAGGTGCGCTCGCTTTTTTCAGCAGCAGAGACACATGCATGCACTCAGAAGGGGCGCCCAATTCTCAGCGCCTCAGATTCCAAGAAAGAATTCTGATAAGTTCCAGACAGGATTCAGAAGTTCAGGCTATCAGTGGCTGGCCGACAAGAGATGAATAGTTTGTCTGCCACACCTATTTGTCTCCACCCCCTGCCTTTTATCCACAGAGCTAGGGTGGGGCTTCGCTAGCAGCGGTGGCTCTTCCATACTGAAGACCAGCACATAGATTTCCACTGCTCTCCTCTCCTCTGCCTTCTGCGCCTCTGTGCATCAGGCACTGGGCCCAGCTCTTCCTCCTCAGCCGCCTCCAGACCTGGGGGCTGTTGACTCTCCATCTGAGGGCTGACGGGTGATCCAGGCTCTGCCTCTGTCTCTATCTCTGACAACTCCATCCCCTCTTGCTCCGTGGAGCTCTCAGATTGATGGACCTGACTCCCACGCTGATTTGACTGCCAGAGGGGCTGGCATTCAACAGGTCACAACCCTTTAGCAATCATTGCGTCTGGTTTTTGCACTTACAACTGTCATACTATTCCCAAGTCATAGGATCAAAATTTGTACTTGTATTTGTGACAGTTGCAACATCCCGGGAATCACACGATCTCCATTTGCGACTTCCAACAAGCAAAGTCTACAAGAGAAACTGGATTCATTGAATAATGGTGGTGATTCACTGAACCACGGCGAAAAGGTCATAAAATCAGATGCGACTCACTTAACAACTACCTCACTTAGCAATGGATGTTCTGCCCCCCCCCCCAACTGTGGTGCTAAATTGTGGACGACCTCTACAATCAACATAAAACTCCTACCGCAAACTGAGCAATCTGATCTACACAGTACAATGGAGTGAGCCCCATGCAGATCTGTACGTCGGAGAAACAAAACAACCACTTCACAAAGGTATGGCACAGCACAGGAGAACAAATCCATCAGGGCAAGACTCAGCAGTCCATCAGCATTTGAAAAACAAAAGCCACTCTTCTGAAGACAACAAAGTCCACTTCCTAGACCAATGATGGTGAACCATTTTGTTGTGGTGTGCCGAAAGTGCGCACATGTCGACACCCACAATGCAATGCACCCAACACCCCCCGCTGCCCCCTTACCTGCACTGTGGATGCGCCTGCCTCCCAGCTGATTTTCAGCCCATTTGAGGCCTTTTTCGGCCTCTCAGAGGCTCAAGGGAAGCCTTTGCAGCCTTTGGAGGCCGAAAAACAGGCCCATTTTTCAGCCTCCAAATACCAGAAATGATGAAACCGGAAGTACCGGAAGTGATGAAACGGGCCTGTTTTTCAGCCTCCAAAGGCTGCAGAGGTTTCCCTCAAGCCTCTGGGAGGCCGAAAAAGGCCTCAAACAGCCAAAAACCAGCTGGGAGGCACGCACATGTGCAGATAAGTTTGGCTTGGGCTCGCGTGCCCGCACAAATGACTCTGCGTGCCACCTGTGGGACGTGTGCCATAGGTTTGCCATCACAGTCCTAGACAGAGAGGACCACTGGTTTAAAAGGGGTCAAAGAGGCCATCTGTGTCAGACTTCTCTCAGCAAAGGAGGAGAGATTCAACACCACGCATCTCCTGTTTCAACAGTCCTAAGAAATTTCCACATCCATTCGCACTTTGATTCAGGGCACAGATAAACCTCCGTGGCCTCAATGACTCTCAGAGGGAGTATTAATGACCAGATGACTACAAATAATAAATATCCTTCCATCCGCTACCATTCAGTCAGAACTGAAGAAGCTTCTTGGATTGTTTTTCTTCAAGGAAAAACAAAGAAATTCCCCTTGCCTTTTGGAAAAAGCACCTTTGGGATTACTGATCAACCTGCTTGCGCTCCGATAAAATGAGTAACTTTTGCAGGGTTACAAACAGTAGCTTGTAGTAACAGTACCCAGCAGTAGCTTTTTTCTGAAGAAGATAAACCAACGTTGGTATTTAAATTATACAGGTTTTTTCCACACTGCAGTCATCGTCCATTATATGTGCTTTACAGTCACAAACTAAACCATCCTTTCTCAAGTGCGGAAAGCATCGACGACAGCAGCTAAGATGATTTAAAAAGAAAAAAAGTCAGACAGTGAATAAGTCTGTTGTGGTTTTTGTTTTTATCACTTAGTTTTCCACACAAATGCCTTGCCCTAAGATAAAGGCCATAAGCCATAAGATGGAGGAGTTAATCGCCATTATGTTATCTTTTGTCCAGGGGTGGGATTCAAATTTCTTAACAGCTGGTTCTGTGGGCGTGGCCCAATTTGTGGACATGGCTTGGTGGTCACAGTGACTGGCTGGGCATGGCTTATTTATTTATTTTATTTATTTATTTGATTTGCCAATTGTTTACAAGATAATAAGTATAAGTGTATACATAGTTGTGAATACATGAAATGGGTACATATAAGAAAAATAAAAGAATAAGAGAAACAATAGGACAGGGACGGTAGGCACGTTGGTGCGCTTATGCACGCCCCCTAACAGACCTCTTAGGAAAGGGGTGAGGTCAATAGTAGACAGTCTAAGGTTAAAGTTTTTGGGGTTTGGGGAAGAAACTACAGAGTCGGGTAGAGTATTCCAGACATTGACCACTCTATTGCTGAAGTCGTATTTCCTGCAATCAAGTTTGGTGCGGTTTACTTTGAGTTTGTATCTATTGTGTGCTCTTGTGTTGTTATGGTTGAAGCTGAAGTATTCATTGACAGGTAGGACATTGCAATGTATGATTTTATATACCATGCTTAAGTCAGACCGAAGACGGCGTAATTCAAGGTTTTCTAGTTCTAGAATTTCAAGTCTGGTGGCATAAGGTATTCTACAACGAGTAGAAGAGTGGAGAACTCTTCTTGTGAAATATTTCTGGACTTTCTCAATTGTGCTAATATCAGATACGTAATGAGGGTTCCAGACTGATGAACTGTATTCGAGTATTGGTCTAGCAAATGTTTTGTATGCTCTGGTTAGTAGTGTGATATTACCAGAGAAAAAGCTACGTAGGATTAGGTTAACAACTCTTAATGCCTTTTTGGCTATGTAGTTGCAGTGGGCTCTAGCACTTAGATCATTAGAGGTGAGTATTCCAAGGTCCTTTACAGAGCTTGGGTCATCAACAAGATCTTGACTATTCAGCTTGTATTTTATTTTCTGATTTTTTTTACCAATATGTAAGACAGAGCATTTATTTGTTGAGATTTGAAGTTGCCATTTGTTTGACCATTCAGATACATAGTCAAGATCTTTTTGTAGGGTAGCAGTATTGTCTGTGGTATTGAACAGCTTTACATCATCAGCGAAAAGAACGCAATTGCTCTTAATATGATCGCAGAGGTCGTTTATGTAGAGTATGAAGAGAGTTGGTCCTAGAACACTGCCCTGGGGGACACCACTATTGACAGGTACTGGATTTGATAGGACGCTCCCGATTTTGACCATTTGTTGTCTGTTTGACAGGAATGCTTCTATCCAGTTATTCAGTTGTCCAGAGATACCATAGGATTTTATTTTTAGGAGTAGTTTGTCGTGTACCACTGAATCAAAGGCTTTACAGAAGTCTATGTAGATTGCGTCTATTGCTTTGCCCTGGTCGAGTTGTGTCATCCATATGTTTTTGCAGTGTAAGAGTTGCAGATTACAGGATAGTTTTTTTCTGAAACCAAATTGTTTATTGGAGAGTAGGTTGTTTGCCTCTAAGTGGAGGATGATGGATTGGTTAATAATTGATTCCATGACTTTACAGGTGACGCAGCATAAGGAGATTGGCCTGTAATTTTCAACTAGGCTTGGGTCTCCCTTTTTGAAGATGGGGATGACTGTGGCTTGTGACCATAGGTTAGGCAAGGAGCTGGTCCTGAAAGATTTTTCAAAGATTATGCTTAGAGGTTTGGCTATGGCAGTGGATAGCTTTCTTAAGAAGTAGGCACATATTCCATCCGGTCCAATAGATAGAGATGGTTTTAGGTTGCATATTGCTTTTTCAACATTGTCTTCTGTGAAATCGATATGTATTAGATCATTGTTGTTATCTGTGGTACAGCTAGGAAATACTGGGCATGATCCATTGCTGTTTACAAATACTGAGCCGAAGAATGTGTTAAAGATGTTGGCTTTAATGGTGTCGTCGTTGCAGTCTTTACCATCAGGTCCTATCAAGGGAGGGATGGACGTTGAGTCTTTTAGTTTGTTGTTTACAAAATTGTAAAAAGCGCGGGTGGAATTGGTGCTTAGAAGGTTTTCCTCTTGTTTAATGTGATAATTGGTGCATTCGGTCTTTATCTGGTGGCATAGATTTTTGTATCGGTTTTTGAAATTGGCAACGTGACCAGATTTGTTTTTCCGCCAGAGTGATCTCTTTTTGGATTGAAGTTTCCTTATTGATATGGGTAATCTGCTTTTTTGTTTTGTTTTGGGAGTTGTTGTTGGTACATATAGTTTGATGACTCTTTTGACTTCAAGTAAAAATATGTTATAATGGTCTTCAACGGTATTGCATCCAGTGAATAGAGATTGCCAATCAAGGGATGAGAGATCGTTGTCTATAAGATCATAGTTGCCTTTTTTGAAGTTACAATAGGGGATTACATCATTGTGGTGATTTTTGTGTGGATGTATGTTGAGACAAAAGTCGATCATATTGTGGTCACTACTGGAAAAGGGTTCTTTAGATTGTATTCCGTAGATTAGGTTCAAACTGTTGCAGAAGATGAGATCGAGGCAGTTGTTTAGTCTAGTGTTGTTGGTTACTAGTTGTTCCAGTCCCAGATTTGTAATAGCATTGTAGAAGGTTGTGTGTATGATTTCAGTTGTACAATCATTTAGGGTCCAGTCAATATGAGGTAGATTGAAATCACCAAGAAAGATAAAAGGGTATGGGCAGGATGCAGCCCATGTTAGTAATGTATTTAGCTTGTTTACATGTTCGATGTCATAATCAGGTGCTCTGTAACATAGTAAGAATCGAATTGTGATATTTAAGGATAGTTCACAGATGATGGTTTCAGGAAGGGCAAGCTCCTGGGTAACTTGGATATTTTTTAGATGTAAGGATTTTTTATAGAATATAGCAACACCACCTCCTCGACGATTTTCACGATCTGATCGGTAAACATGATAGTCTCTTACTGTGGTAATGGAGTCGGGGAGAGATGCATTGAGCCATGTTTCACAGACAAATATAATGTCGAAGTTAGCCATATTTAGAAGGAAGAGAAATTCAGGTATTTTATTCACGAGGCTTCTTGCATTGAGTAGTTTGCATTTAAGGCCGGCAGTAGTTGGAATTGAGGTAGTTGGGGGCGTGTGTGCCTAGTCTTGGGTGATGGTGGATGGGTTGAGGTAGGGTTGTGGTTGAGCGTAAAAGCTGAGTATTGGGTTGCGTGGCTTACTTTTGATACAGTCAGCATGGTAGTCAATGTACAGGTCCTTCTCTCCATTGTCTAGACGGTTTTTGAGTTCGATGCGGAGTACACGGGAGCGGGCACGTTGCTGTATGGTTAGGTCAGGGCGGCAACGGAGGTTCTTATGGTTGGTGTTGGTTTTGGCGAGTGAGTTTATAGTATAAATGAATTTATGTTTGCTTGATTCATTTTTGCAAATGACCCTGCACAAGCGTGGGGCCACAGAGCCGTCTCTATTTTTGAGCTCTCGGTCGATGCGGGAAATGTCAAGTATTTCATCAGCGGAGATGGTTGATGCTTGATAATCTCTGATGATGTTTCGGACAGTTGTGATGTCATCATTGACATTGATGTCTTCTAGACCAAATAAGATGGCGTTTGGACGTTTCCGTTCACGCTCAACGGCTTCTCTGATGAGGATTGGGATATCAATATTTGTCTGGGTTGTGTTTATTTGTGGATTGGGTTTTGGATTGGATTGTGGTTGTTGGGTAGAGATGTGGTTTGTAGCTATTGGATGTTCAGGTTTTTGCGTTGTGTCTTTTTTTTCAAGGTTGGATATTCTTTCTTTTACGGCGTCCAGGGATGCTACTATGGTGTTGAGGGATGTTTTAATGGTTTCGATGGTAGGGGATGTTTCAATGGTTTCGATGGTATCAACTCTTTCAGACAGATCCAGTTTGGGTCTGCATGATTTGCAGAAATATGGAAACTCATTGGATGATTTTAGGTATTGGATCATTTGCTCAGGTAATCCCAAGCAGTCATGATGAGCGTATTTTTTACACAGAGAACATTTGATGGAGTTTTCATTATCCTTTAGATTTTTGTAGCATTTAAGGCATGTGCAGGAGTCTTGTGGTTCATTGGTGGGGATTATCTTCTCTTTAGGTTGTGGTTTGGCTTGTATGTAAATATTGTAAATATTTATTGAATTTGTTTATTTAAAAAAAGAGCAACTTTTACCCAAAATCAGGCAAAGCAGGCAGACAGATTGAGTTGCTCACAGAATCGCAGGTTCATTCAGAGATCTACCATTCTGCGATCTGCTACCTGAGTCTGCACTGAAAAATACAAGCTTCAGTCCTAAGGAAGGTTCAGCTCTGCTTTCAGATTAACTAGAAAGCAAGAAATCCAACGATTTCCTGCTTTCTAGCTAATCTAAATCTCTCGGCACAGCTGATAGTCGGAACAACTGATGGTTGGGGAGGAGGAAGGAAAAATAGCAACTTACCCAAAATTAGGTGAGGGCACAAGGCAGGCAAGTTGGATGGCATGCATGCCAGGTAAGGAGTGAGGGGGAGGGGAGGGGCCAGCCACTGGCGCGATTTGCTGGTTCCCCAAACTGTGCAGAATCGTAACGGTCCTGGTTGGACCATTCTATAGAACCGGTCCAACCAGGTAGAATCCCACCCCTGCTTTTGTCTTTCAAGCAGGGGAGACCAGAAGGAAATTCAAGCAGGATGGGTCATGGTGAAGCCCCAGCAAATATTCGATGCCAAGGTTGCTCCAAGAGGTTTTTGTTTTTAATTCTTCAGTCACTAAGTCATGTCTGACTCTTGGTAACCCCATGGCCCACAGCACATCAGCACACACACATACCCATCCTCCACAGCTTCACCTTCTTGCAACAAATTAGGTAACTGATGATGTTACCTAGTTGGGTAATGAAACATCTGCAAGAAAACCACCAAGCTCAGAGAGCACCAAGGACCCGAGGACAGTCCTCTTCCTTTTCCTCCTCCTTATCCCTCCAGTCCACAAATCCCACTCCCTTCTAGCACTGATGATGTTATATAGTTGGATTATGAAAGGTCTGCAAGAAACAACTATGCTCCAAAAGCATCAAAGACCTTCTCTTCCACCTCCTCCTCCTCTTCCTCCACTCTGCAGACTTCCAACCTCTCAAATGATAAGATTCAATAAAATCACCTTTTTGGGGGCTTTTAATCCCCACCCCCACCCCTTTTGTGTCCAAAGCATTTCTAAGACAACAAATTTCAACATAACGGGTGCCCAACACATGTGAATTCCTAACTGACGTGAACTCTTAAAAGCCCCGAATTCCTAGAAATTTGCTTATGTATTGCTCTAGATTTAAGGGAAGAGCTTGTTTAATTAACTGGCATGGTGCCATCCGCTCTCATGTTGAGCAGATGATAGATGCCTGGCTGGTTTAGTGCTTTCGCAGGCAAAACTTTGATCTTATGGGTTTCTTATCTTCCATCTTCTTCAACCCCAGCTGAACCTAAAGGCCAGCTGTCGGCTTGTTCCTTTTCCAAGACCTGTTTCTCTCAAAACTGGAATTGGGTAAGGTACAGGTAAAAGGTTCCCCTCGCACATACGTGCTAGACATTTCTGGCTCTAGGGGGCGGTGCTCATCTCCGTTACAAAGCCGAAGAGCCAGCGCTGTCCAAAGACGTCTCCGTGGTCATGTGGCCGGCAAAGGTGCATGGAACGCTGTTCCCTTCCCACCAAAGTGGTCCCTATTTTGCTACTTGCATTTTTAACATGCTTTTGAACTGCTAGGTTGGCAGAAGCTGGGACAAGTAACGAGAGCTCACTCCGTTACCCAGCACTAGGGATTCGAACCGCCGAACTTCCGACCTTTCTGATCTTATCCACTGAGCCACCCTGTGGAATGGAACTGTGAATTGGATTTGTCTAGTTTAATGAAAAGAAGGACTAGGGGTGACATGATAGCAGTCTTCCAGTATCTCAGGGGCTGCCACAAAGAAGAGGGAGTCAAGCTATTCTCCAAAGCACCTGAAGGCAGAATAAGAAGCAACCGATGGAAACTAATCAAGGACAGAAGCAACCTAGAACTCAGGAGAACTTTCCTAACGGTGAGAACCATTGATCAGTGGAACAACTTGCCTCCAGAAGTTGTAAATCCTTCCAACACTGGAAGTTTTTAAGAAGAGATTGGACAACCATTTGTCTGAAATGGTATGGGGGTCTCCTGGCTGAGCTAGAAGTTGGTTGGACTAGAAGACCTCCAAGGTCCCTTCCAACTCTGTTGTTCTGTTAAAACACCTGGGTGATTCTTCTACCAAATCTCATTCAGAATCTCCTAAATCCTCATTAGTGAACTGTGGGGTCCACCTTAGGTATAACAACTAGCTTTAACGAGCACGGTGGCTCAAGTGGTTGGAACGCTGGGCAGGAGGTTAGCAAATCGTTCGAGACTTGAGAGCTGCCATGGGGTGGGATTGAGCTCTCGTCCTTCACTCCAGCTCCTGTCAGGGACATGAAAGGACCCCCCCAACTGGGCATCCCCAGAGCAATGGTGATGTCACCAGCTAACCTTTTCAACCTAGAAGTACCTCAGTGCTTCTGACAGGATGATGCTTCTGCAAGGAACACGAAGAGCAATGGTGATGTCACCAGCTAATCCTTTCAACTCAGAAGTTGAATCTCTCCATCCATTATTCCTTGTCTGGCCTTCAGCTGCTTTGGAAAACAGCTTGACCCCTTCCTCTCTGGCAGCCCCTCAAATATTGGAAGTCTCCCCTGGTCCTTCTCTTCATTAGACTAGCTATGCTCAGTTCCTGCAACTACCCATCATATATTTTAAGTCCCCAGTCCCCTAATCATCCTGGTTGCTCTTCTCTGCACTCTTTCAAGAGTCTCAATATCTTTTTTATAGTGTGGTGACCAAAACTGGATGCAGTATTCTAGGGGTGGTCTTATTAAGGCTTTATAGAGTGGTATTAGTACCTCACTTGCTCTTGATTGTATCCCTCTGTTATTGCAATTTAGGATTGCATTGGCTTTTTTGGCTGCCACCTCAGTGCTTCTGACATGAGTGCAAAAACATTTTTTTTTTTCTGGAGAGAAATGGATACAATACAATCCCCCTCCAACAATCATAACAGTGTAGTCCAGTGTACTAACAACAGTGTAGTTGTTAAATTACACTAAACTAAACTAAACTATGATAAGATAAGATAAGATAAGCTGAGCTAAAATAAGCTAAGTTAAGTTAAATAGTCCATTTTAAATTAGTTAAGAGCCTTCTGGTTGGTTTTCATGAACATCGTAAGCATGCAGCTAGAAGAGCATTCAGTTAAATTCGTGCACTGCATAATCTTTTATTATTTGATGCTCTCTGAGTTTGGTTGTTTCCTTGCAGATATTGCATTTCCAATATTCAATAATATGGGTTGAAATGAGGGATTCTTCTCGGGGTTGAAATGAGGGATTCTTGGTGCTCTTTGAGTTCGGCTGTCTTCTTGCAGACATTTCATTACCCAACTAGGCAATGTCATCAGATGGCCTGTGGAGCCACCTTGAAACAGCAAAAGGACTGGCTCACACGGTGCTTCTGCCAATATCGTAAGCATGAAAAATGCTCGTAACTCACTTATTTCAGTGCTGCTGTAACTTGAATGAAGTTACAGTGAATAAACTAAGTTGAGGACTACCTGTACCGAATACCTGAGTTGGAAGGGATCTTGGAGGTCTTCTAGTCCATCCCTCAGCTCGAGAAGGAGAGCTGAGAATAATCTTCTCTTCATTTCTCCAGCACAACATATATCTAGATCCATCAGCAAGAACACATTTTCTACCCTTTCTATTTACTTACTATCAATTGGAAATTCACTAAGCCCAACTTTAAACTTCTTTGACTATTTAGCATTAATGGAACATTCCCTTTTTCCATTTTTTAAAAAAATTTATAACAAGCTTTTCGAAGTCTTCTTGACTTCTAATTAACAAAGCCATGTCACCGGTAGTCTCTTTCTTATTTATTTATTTTTATTTTATTTTGTCAAGCAATTATAAGATAACAGGTATAAGTATAAACATAGTTATGAATGCATGAAATAGATACATATAAGAAAAACAAAAAGAAACAATAGGACAGGATGGTAGGCACGTTGGTGCGCTTATGCATGCCCCCTACAGACCTCTTAGGAAGGGGGTGAGGTCAATAGTAGACAGTCTAAGGTTAAATTTTTTGGGGTTTGGGGAAGAAACCACAGAATCAGGTAGAGTATTCCAGACATTGACCACTCTGTTGCTGAAGTCATATTTCCTGCAATCAGGTTTGGTGCAGTTTAGCTTGAGTTTGTATCTATTGTGTGCTCTTGTGTTGTTATGGTTGAAGCTGAAGTATTCATTGACAGGTAGGATGTTGCAATATATAATTTTATGTACTATACTTAGATCAGATCGAAGGCGGCGTAGTTCTAGGTTTTCTAGGTCTAGGTTTTCAAGTCTGGTGGCATAAGGTATTCTGCAACGAGTAAAGGAGTGGAGAACTCTTCTTGTGAAATATTTCTGGACTTTCTCAACTGTATTAATATCAGATACATAATGCGGGTTCCAAACTGATGAGCTGTATTCAAGTATTGGTCTAGCAAATGTTTTGTATGCTCTAGTTAGTAGTGTGATATTACCAGAGAAAAAGCTTTGCGCTATCATCTCTTCCAATCCTACCACCCTTTTAATATATTCACTGAATACATTAAACCAACACCAGGACAATATGCATCCTTGTTTCTCTCCCTTTCTATTCCTCACTGTTATGTTTCTCACAAACTGGTTCTTACAATGGCTTGTTCACTGCTCTTCAGAATAACTCAGGTTTTCTGGCCCACCCAGGAAGCTTAATGTCTTCCACATTCTGGCAAAAGATGCAGAATCAAAGGCCTTGCGGTCTTTAGCAAAGTAAAGCTAAGCCTCTTTCTTAAATTCTTTGACTCCCTCTGTTTTCTATCGCCAAAGAATGGAGGCCTTTGAACTCTGGTGCTGGGGGAGGAGACTCCTGCAAGTCCCTTGGACTGCAAGGCGATCCAACTGGTCAGTCCTAGAGGAGATCAACCCTGACTGCTCTTTAGAAGGCCAGATCCTGAAGATGAAACTCAAAGACTTTGGCCACCTCATGAGAAGGAAGGACTCACTGGAGAAGAGCCTAATGCTGGGAACGATCGAGGGAAAAGAAGAAGGGGACGACAGAGAAGGAGGTGGCTGGATGGAGTCACTGAAGCAGTCAGTTAGCATGAGCTTAAATGGACTCAAGGGGGTGGTAGAGGACAGGAAGGCTTGGAGAAATGTTGTCTATGGGGTTGCAATGAGTCGGACACAACTTTGCAACTAACAACAACAACTACAATTTTCTATTTAATGTTAGCTTTCTGATCTTATATCCACTTGCATTTTTTTTTTTTTTGAAAGCTACTTAGGCATTCAAAATCATGTGAAGTGTTCAAACCACTTTATAATGCCTTGGTAAGAACCACACTTGGAATATTGCAACCAGTTTTGGTCACCACAATATAAAATAGATGTTGAGACTCTAGAAAGAGTGCAGAGAAGAGCAACAAAGAAGATTAAGGCACTGGAGGGTAAAACATACGAAAAATGGTTGCACAAATTGGGTATGTCTAGTTTAATGAATAGAAGGACTAGGGGTGACATGATAACAGTCTTCCAATATTTGAGGAGCTGCCACAAAGAAGAGGGAGCCAGCATAGTTTCTGAAGGCTGGACAATGAATCAGTGGTGGGATTCAAACATGTTTACTACCGGTTCTGTGAGCGTGGCTTGATGAGCGTGGCATGGCCTGCTAGGCGTGGCAGGGGAAGGATACTGTAAAATCCCCATTCCGTCCCAACCCCACTAACCTGCTTTCCAGCTCCGTTCTCCTGTGTAGAACAACAAAAGGAGACTCAGCCAATCAGCTGGGACTCGGGAGGCGGAGAAGAGATGGGGGCGGGGCCAGTCAGAGGTGGTATTTGCCGGTTCTTTGAACTACTCAAAAATCCCACTACCGGTTCTCCAGAAGTGGTCAGAATCTGCTGAATGTCACCTCTGCAATGGATGGAAACTAATCAAGGGGAGAACTCAGCTCTGAACTCTTCTTCTGTAAAGCACTTCCCAAGTCTCATACACATCACTCTAAACATGTGGATGGCCCAAACCACAACGAAATAAGGAAGAGGGTTGCATTAAGGAATGGTCACAAAGAAGAGGGAGTCAAGCTATTCTCCAAAGCCCCAGAAGGCAAGGCAAGAAACAATGGATGGAAACTCATCAAGAAGAGAACCAACCTAGAACTAAGGAGAAATTTCTTGGCGGCGAGAACAGTCAACCGGTAGAACATCTTGCCTTCAGAAGTTGTGGATGCTCCAACACTGAAGGTTTTTAAGAAGAGATTGGACAACCATTTGGGTTTTTTGCTTGAAGTAGAAGACCTCCAAGGTTCTTTCCAACTCAGTTACTCTGTTACATTTGTCATTTCCCATTCCATGGATGGCTTCATTCTGATTGTAAGATTTTAAGCGAAATTTTAAGTATGATAGAATTACTGCAATGCTTTCATAATTTGTCAAGTCTTTTGTAACTCTTTCCCCTGGTATATGCAACTGTCTTACAACCTCACATTTTACCCCTTTTTCCACATAACCCCTAATCTTGAAAAGCATCAGCCACTTAATTTTTTTATCCAGATCTCTTGGACTTTAAACAGAATAAAATTTAAAAATACATTTTTAAACTTAAACATATACTTTAAAAAAAACCGTGAAAATAAAAACTTCAATTTGCAAGATCTTTATAAAGCAGGGGAAAAATTCCTTTTGCATTATTTGTTATGGATTTACACTATATCTATACTAATATATATTATGTTAGTGTTGTACATGGTTATCTTGATTATTAAGATGTATTAAGAAGTGGCTTATTACCAAACATGATATTGGTTAGATATGTTTTTTTTTTTACCTAAACAAAATTTCATTTTCTCTTACTCTAAGCTACACATTCTTGTTCTGTATTTGTTGGCATGCTTCCATTAGCACTTTTGCTATCTCTTCAGTTTTAAGTGTTTTAATTCATATTTAATCTGGATCTTTTCTTTTCTTGCATGTTAACTAGTCTGTTGCCTATTTTATCTCAGTTTTTACTAGCGTAGATTTATTTTTTGAAACTCCAAATCCACATCTTCTGGAAGCAAGCCATTCCCCTGATTAATTGTTTTAACTGTCATGAAATTTCTCTTTATTTTTCTAGGTTGGTTCTCTCTTTAATAGTCTTTTTACAGATTAACAGAGTTGGAACAGACCTTGTAGGTCATCTAGTCCAACCCTCCCTCCCGCTGAAGCGGGAGACCCTACACCATTTCTGACAAATGGCAATCCAGTCTCTTCTTGAAAGCCTCCAGTGATGAAGCTCCTACAACTTCCGAAGGCAACATCTGTTCCATGGGTTGATGGTTCTCACTGTCATAAAATGTTTCCTTATATCTTCCAGCCATTACTTCTTGTCCTGCCCTCTGGTGCTTTGGATAATAGGATAACAGAATAAAAAGTTGGATGAGACCTTGGAAGTCTTTTAGTCCAACTCCCTGCTTAAGGAGACTCCATACCATTTCATTTGGTTGTCCAATCTCTTCTTAAAAACCTCTAGTGTTGGAGCACCCACAACTTCTGAAGGGAAGCGTTTCCACTGGTCAATTGTTCTCACTGACTGATAATTTCTCCTCAAATCCTAGGTTGGTTCTCTCCTTGATTAGTTTCCATCTATTGCTTTTTGTCCTGCCCTCAGGTGCTTTGGAAAATAAGTTGACCCCCCCTCTTCCTTGTGGCAGCCCCTCAAATATTGGAACACTGCTATAATGTCTTTCTTTTCATTAAAACATAAATACTCAACGCTATCCAGACTCTTTTTTTTGAAACGCTACTCAAATTTGTTTGCAAGCTATTTCCAAACATCTTTGGCGCGAGAGAGGGATATATTAATTGCTTAAATAAGCCAAGAAATTGGAAGCATTCCCAAACTTTATCCTGAAGAATCAAGTTTGAAGATTTTCCTTCCAGTAACATGCTAAAAGTTTGCCATTTGTCAAACTGGCCACAGAGAAATTCTTTTAGCTTTGCGTGGTAATACATAAAAATGTCCAATAGATTGGACAGAATTTAACTGCCTGTCAACATGCTAGAGAATTCCTGGAGGCCTGGCATGGTGACAGATTGACCTTCAAGAAATTGGCCATTGATAGACACACAGACGTAAACAACTTCTACATACTGTGCAAAAGAGACAATCAACAAGCCAAAGAGGGGACGAAAAAACCCAAAACATCTCCCCACCAGCAATCAACACCCAGACGAGCAAAGATTAACACCAATGCAGCAGAGTTGGAAGGGACATTGGAGGTCTTCTTGTCCAACCCGGGGTGGGATTCAACCGGTATTATTACCGGTTTGGTTATTACGTTTTTCTCAGTATGTAGTAGTATCTCTCAGTGACAGTAGTAGTATCTCTCCATGATTATAGACCAGTAGCTTTAACATCTGTTGCCATGAAATGTTTTGAGAGGATGGTGTTGGATTACATGAAGGCTAGTCTTCCATCTACTTTGGACCCATACCAATTTTCATATAAGAGTAACAGATCAACTGATGATGCTACGTCTATTGTTGTCCATACCAGGGGTCGCCAACCTTTTGGACCTCAGCGACCACCAAACTCATAATTTTAAATCCCAGGGACCACTAACCGGTTCTTTGGGCATGGCCTAATTTGCGGGTGTGGCTTGGTGGACATGTGACTGGCTGGGCATGGCTTGTATGTAAATATTATAAATATTTATATAAATATTGATTTTTTTATTAAAGAAAGAGCAACTTTTACCCAAAATCAGGCAAAGCAGGCAAAGCAGCAGGCAGATTGAGTTGTTCACAGAATCACAGATTCATTCAGAGATCTATCTATCTGCCATCGGCTAGCTCAGTCTAAAATTTGCTTGCAAGCAAACTCATAAAATTTGCTAGCAAGTAAACTCACAAAATTAACTCACAACACACCATGTATGTAAATATTTAAGATTTTATAAAAAAGAGCAACTTTTACCCAAAATCAGGCAAAGCAGACAGGCAGATTGAGTTGCTCACAGAATCATTCAGTGATTTATCTATCTGCCATTGGCTAGCTCAGTCTGTCACATAAAATTTGCTTGCCATGAGTCTGCACTGAATAATAGAACCTTCAGTCCTAAGGGAGGTTCGGCTGTGCTTAAAAGCAGAGCCGAAGATCTAAAGACTAGCTAGAAAGCAAGAAATGCAACCATTTCCTGCTTTCTAGCTAATCTAAATCTCCCAGCACAGCAGAACGGCTGATGGTCAGAAAGAAAAAAAAAAGGAAAAATAGCAATTTAGCAGGCAAGGTAAGGAATGAGTGGGTGGGAAGGGTACCTGCACGGCGCAGCCTTATGTTCCTGCGCAGCCTGGATTAATTGCTTTGGGGGGTGCTCTGGGGGTGACATTTCCCTGCGGCCCACCAAAATTTTCTCACAGATCACCAGTGGTCTTCAGCCCACCAGTTGGTGACTGCTGGTCCATACTGTATTGAATCATTCGGAACAACAGGGAACTTACGCAAGGCTGTTATTTGTGGATTATAGTTCTGCCTTTAACATCATTCTACCCAACAGGTTGTTTCTTAAAATGTCCAATTTGGGTATAAATCAGAAGATTTGTTTGTGGATAAAGGATTTTCTGACAGATAGGCAACAGTCAGTAAGGATGGGCTCTCACCATTCTTCTACTCTGATACTAAGCACAGGAGCCCCCTACCCCCAGGGTTGTGTGCTAAGTCCCTTCCTTTATTCTTTGTACACACGACTGCACACCATTGTATAACACCAACACAATTATTAAATTTGCGGATGACACAACAGTGGTGGGGCTCATTAATAAGAACAATGAGTCTACTTATAGAAAGGAAGTACAAGGGCTGACACTGCGGTGTAATGAAAATGGCCTCCTGCAACCCTCTGACAGCGAAAATGGCGCTCGGAGAGCCGCATGCCCCCCCCCCCCGAGCTCCATTTTCTCTGGCAGAGCCCTCAGGCCATGAGTGACGCCCTGACATGAGTGACGTCGAGCTGGCCACACCCACCCCAGCCCTCCTTAGATCAAACACAATGCCGATGTGGTCCTCAACGAAACTGAGTTTGACACCCCTTTTCTAAGCCCAATGAGAATAGCTCAAAGAGATGCACTGGTAATACTTTATTTATTTTTATTTATTTATTTGGTTTAGTTTGTCCAGCATGTATGAGAAAACAAGTGTAAGTACAAACATAACATAGAAACCTATAAGGATAAATGGTTATAAGTATATACATAGTAAATGAGTACAAATAAATGGGAACAGTAGGACAGGGATGGTAGGCACGCTGTTGCGCTTATGCACGCCCCCTTACAGACCTCTTAGGAATGGAATGAGGTCAATAGTAGACAGTTTAAGGTTAATGTTTTGGGGGTTTGAAGATGTAACAAGAGAGTCAGGTAAGGAATTCCAGGCATTGACCGCTCTGTTGCTGAAATCGTATTTTCTGCAATCAAGTTTGGAGCGGTTTACTTTGAGTTTGTATCTATTGTTTGCCTGTGCGTTATTGTGGTTGAAGCTGAAGTAGTCATTGACAGGTAGGTGGTTGTAGCAGACAATTTTTTTTTTTACCAAGCTTAGGTCAAACCGTAGTTCTAAGTTGTCTAGGTCCAAAATTTCAAGCCTGAAGAGTATTTCTTTATGCTGCTCACTTTGCAAATGGAGATACCCATTCAGCAGGCAACACAAAAGGAAGGCAAGGATAAAAAATTTGCCACTGGCTGTAGAAGCTTTCTTTTTAAAATCTATTTAGCAATATCTTGCCATCGATGACTCTACCCCATTAACAACACTTGGCAAGTCTCCTTTTCACTTTAAAAAATAAAATAAAAATAAAGGTTACTATTTACTTCCTTCCTCCTCCAGTTTACTGCCAACAAAATCCTGTAAGGCAAGAGAGAGAGAGAGAGAGAGAGAGAGAAAGAGAGAGGGAGAGAAAATAAAACATGAAATATATTTGACTGAGTTGGCAGCGTGAGGCCATTTGCGTCAGAAAGAACTAATCTCCAATAAAACAGAAAGTCCAAGAAACATAATGTACCCTTTTGAGATGCTCTTTTGAAGTTCCTGTTCTTTGGAATGGTGAAAATGCTGCAGCTTGCCTGGAACTTGGAAAGGTCAATAGATTTATGGACAAACAGTTATTTGTAAAAGCGTTCTCAGACCTCAAGTTAAAAAAAGAGGGACAATTTTAGCCGATGGTCAACATACAGAAACATTAATGTTTATTTTATTTTGTCCATTTGAATCCTTTCTTTTTTTTTCCCCCTCACAGAGCTTCATGCTGGAATACAGGAGGTTATTTGTAACCCCAATGACAAGGAAGTAGAAACTCACTGTGGGGCAGTGTAGGTAGTCCTCGATTTATGACCACAAGGGAGCCCAGAACTTCTCTTGCTAAGTGAGACCGTTGTTGAGGGGCTGCCACAAAGAAGAGGGAATCAAGCTATTCTCCAAAGCCCCTGAGGGCAGGACAAGAAGCAATGGGTGGAAATTAATCAAGGAGAGAAGCAACTTAGAACTAAGGAGAAATTTCCAGACAGTGAGAACAATTAACCAATGGAACGACTTGCCTCCAGAAGTTGTAAATGCTCCAACACTGGAAGTTTTTAAGAAGAGATTGGACAACCATTTGTCTGAAGTGGTGTAGGGCTTCCTGCCTGAGCAGGAAGTTGGACTAGAAGACCTCCAAGGTCAATTCCAACTCTATTCTATTCTATTCTATTCTATTCTATTCTATTCTATTCTATTCTATTCTATTCTACTCTACTCTACTCTACTCTATTCTGTTCTGTTCTGTTCTATTTCTATT
>NW_020716871.1:366463-379946 GCF_900518725.1 Notechis scutatus
TTCTATTCTATTCTATTCTATTCTATTCTATTCTATTCTATTCTATTCTATTCTATTCTATTCTATTCTATTCTATTCTCTCTGTTATTGTATTCTACTCTACTCTACTCCACTCCACTCCACTCCACTCCACTCCATTCCATTCCATTCCATTCCATTCCATTCTATTATGTGGGTTTTGCCTCAATTAACAATTAGCTCGTGGAACTAAGGAGAAACTTCCTAACTGTGAGAAGAATTAACCATTGGAACAGCTTGCCTCCAGAAATTGTGGGTGCTTCATCACTGGAGGTTTTTAAGAAGAGACTGGACAGTCATTTGTCTGTAATAGAATAGGGTCTCCTTCTTGAGCAGAGGGTTGGACTAGAAGACCTCCAAGGTCCCTTCCAGCTCTATTCTGATTGACACTGTTGATTGACTATCTGGTAAGCTCCCAAAGAAAAATGCAATCTTCTATCCTTAATTAGGTAGGAACAAAAGGTTGTTGTGCTGCTAAACGCAGACCTTAGAATATAATTAGATCCAAATAGTGTAGCATGGAAGAAAGGTGAGAGTAGAAATTCACAGGCCAGTGAACTGTAGAAAAAAAATAAATATTAAGAGTCAATGGCCATCGATCGATTCCAGACTGGGTCTCCATGAATCCAGCCGATTAAATAGTTGTGTTCAAGCAAAAAGTAATGAAATGATAACTAATTTCTTATAATGAAATGCAGAGATACAGTTATGATTTTTGTCATGCGAATAATTTTTGCTATTTATTTTGCTGGTGTCAGGATTCAGGCAGTTACTCCAACTAAATCATGAGCCTCGAGCTATGCTCCCAAAACTAAAAAAGATTTATTTGAAGTTAACATTCTACGTCCGGCATTAACCTGGATGTAGCCAACTCTGAGATACATAATTCACTGTCACACTTGATCCTGTTTCCTCCCCAACCCTCTGGGTATATCATCCAACGAAAAATGTCCATAGCCAAGAGTTATCAGTCATGCTCTCCAATTAGATTTTTTACAAGGCAGAAGCTTCAGTCATCTAATCAGTCTTTAAAGAAAATATGAATGGAATGTACTTTCGATTCCACACTGCTGCCCGCTCTTTGAAACTCCCCCCCTTCTTTTGACAACTATAAAATGTGTATACAAAATGTTTTATGAATTAACAACTGGCTTGCTACAGCAACCAAATGGGACAGGTAGAGACTCCAACAGATAGGACTGCAGAAAAAAACATCCATCATCCTCCACTTAGAAACAAACAACCTACTCTCTAATAAACAATTTGGTTTCAGGAAAAAACTATCATATAATCTGCAACTCTTACACTGCAAAAACATATGGACTTCACAACTTGATCAGGGCAAAACAATAGACGCAATCTACATAGACTTCTATAAAGCCTTTGATTCAATGGTACACGACAAACTACTCCTAAAACTAAAATCTTATGGTATCTCTGGACATCTGCATAACTGGATAGAAGCATTCCTCTCAAACAGACAACAAATGGTCAAAATTGGGAACGTCCTGTCAAATTATGTACCTGTCAACAGTGGTGTCCCCCAAGGCAGTGTTCTAGGACCAACTCTTTTCATACTCTACATAAATGACCTCTGTGATCATATCAAGAGCAACTGCGTTCTCTTCGCTGATGATGTAAAGCTGTTCAATACCACAGATAATTCGGCTACCCTTCAAAAATACCTTGACTATGTATCAGAATGGTCAAACAAATGGCAACTTCAAATCTCAACAAATAAATGCTCTGTCCTACATATTGGCAAATAATAAATAAATCAGTAAATAAAATACAGCGTGAATAGTCAAGACCTTGTTGATGATCCAAACTCTGTCAAGGATCTTGGAGTACTCATCTCAAAAGACCTAAGTGCTAGAGCCCACTGTAACTACATAGCCAAAAAGGCGTTAAGAGTTGTTAACCTAATCTTACATAGCTTTTGCTCTGGTAATATTACACTAATAACTAGAGCATACAAAACATTTGCTAGACCAATACTCGAATACAGCTCATCAGTCTGGAACCCACGTTACATATCTGATATTAACACAGTTGAGAAAGTCCAGAAATATTTCACAAGAAGAGTTCTCCACTCCTCTACGCATTGCAGAATACCTTATGCCACCAGACTTGAAATTCTAGACCTAGAAAATCTAGAACTACGCCGCCTTCGGTCTGATCTAAGTATAGTATATAAAATCATACATTGCAATGTCCTACCTTTCAATGAATACTTCAGCTTCAACCATAACAATACAAGAGCACACAATAGATACAAACTCAAGGTAAACTGCACCAAACTTGATTGCAGGAAATACGACTTCAGCAACAGAGTGATCAATGTCTGGAATACTCTACCTGATTCTGTGGTTTCTTCCCCAAACCCCAAAAACTTTAACCTTAGACTGTCTACTATTGACCTCACCCCTTTCCTAAGAGGTTTGTAGGGGGTGTGCATAAGCGCACCAACGTGCCTACTGTCCCTGTCCTATTGTTTCTTTCTTTTTTCTAATCTATCTATCTATATCTATCTAAACTGACTATTTTTGCCATGAGCATGGTGCTTAAAGCAAAGAATTGTATTTATCTGAGTTATTTTTTTTAAGCTGTTGAGTCTGTCAGTTCAGTCGGTTCAGTCACAGCTGTAACCCAAAAAAAGGTCTATTTTTTTAAAAAAAAAACTTTCTATTTCTTCTTATCTGAGAAGATTTAGCCCTAAACAAGCCCTCCACTTCACAACAAGCAGCATTTGGTGATGTGAGTGATTATATCCTTTCAAGATGTTTTGAGTGCTGAAAAGAAACAGGACCATTATGAGAAAATGGCTTTCCAGGGACATACAGGATGATCAATTGTCACCCAAAATTGCCAGCAATTTTCATGGAGTGGGTGGCGTTCCGTTACTTCTTGCTGTGTGGAAAACCTGTCGCTTGCAAAATGGTGAGGAGGTTCAGCAAAATCATGAATTTCAGCAAAGACTTGGGAAGGGGGTAGTTGGGCTGAAATTATGGGGTGTGTATATAGGGAGCCCGGGCAGGCAAGTGAGCCCAACACAGCTGATCATTGGAGTGAACCAGTTCGCTCCCAGCTGAACTTCGGAGCAACCGGTTCTCCCCAACTGGGCCGAACCGGTAGAAAAATTTTTAACAACCAGCTCTGTGGGCATGGTTTAGGTGGTGGGCATGGCTTGGTGGTCATGTGACTAGGTGGACATGGTTGGGTGGTTATGTTATTGGCTGGGCGTGGCCAACTCAATATCACTCACATCGAGGCACGCATCTCCTCGCCTGGCCTCTCATGACTGTGGGGATGCTGCAACAGTCATAAGTGTATAAAATGGTTATAAGTCACTTTTTTCAGTGCCATTGTAACTTTGAATGGTCACTCCACACAAGCAAAGTACCAGCAAAGGAGGGGGAAAAAAAACTCCAGAGAAGTTCCAGAGACAGGAAGTCTAGTCCTGCCAAGAATGTAATAAGGGTTAATGGAGAGGCAGCTTCTGTAAGCAACACCAGAATGTTTCCTTCCTGCCTTCCTTACAGGATTAGGCCAGTAACTTCTTCTAACAACCAGTTCTCTGAACTGCTTAGAATGTTAACAACCAATTCTAGCGAATAGGTGCGAACTGGTAGAATCCCATCCCTGGTTGGAAAGCTTCTATTCTTGCGCAAACACCTCTGCACCTGCGCAAAGTGCACGTTTGGCTTGCTCGTGCACACAAAGTGTGTGCACATGTGCAAAGTGCGCCCACCAAGCCACGCCCACCAAACCAGTGGTAAAACCTTTTGAATCCCACCACTGTTCCGGAGGCAAGTTGTTCCACTGATTAATTGTTCTCACTGTTGGGAAATTCTTCCTTAGTTCTAGGTTGCTTCTCTCCTTGATTAGTTTCCACCCATTGCTTCTTGTCCTGCCTTCAGGTGTTTTGGAGAATAGCTTGACTCCCTCTTCTTTGTGGCAAACCCTGAGATATCAGAACAGTGCTGTCCTATCACCCCTAATCCTTGACATTGCATGAATGATGAGTGACATACACACTGCATGACTGACATGAGTGTATAGCGAGACATACCTCTCTATACACACAAAGAGGGATGCCTATCTACTGTACAGTATGTGTGTCTCCCATTATCCTTGGCAGTACTTTTTTCTCTCTTGAGTATGATGATAGTCACATTTGTGTATGTATTATTAACAGAGATGACTTTGAGATGCAAACTCTACTTAAGTTGATCAACCCTTGGAGTGTCACACTGGCTGTTTGGAGCCATGATTGCCAAAAGATAGAGGTGCGGCTGCCAATTTCGCGATTTTATCTGTCGGCTGAGGGAACAACAGCACTATAATTGTCAATGCTGTCATCCTTGTGAAGTTAAAATACACACACGGTATCAGTTTCATTTTGGTATCTTCAGGAAGCTGTCAATTCAACTGACAATCCATCCGCATTATGATCTGGTATATAGCAAGGATGTGCCACATTACAGTGGGGTTTTTTGTTTTTTGCTTGCACTTTAGGCAGTGTTTCCTAACCTGGACAACTTCCAGGTGTATGGACTTCAATGCCCAGAATTCTCCTGCATGGCCATGTTGACTCTGAAATTCTGGAATTCTAGTTTAGTTTAGTTTAGTTTACTTTATTGTCACTGCACCTCGTACAACGAAATTAAAGACCATCTTCAATGTACATCATGACTATGAAAATAAACACAAACACACATCCTTCGCGTTCTATACATTGAATTGAAAACCCCTGATATTGCATTGTAATATTGATATTACAGGAGCCTCTGTGGCACAGTAGTGAGAGTGCACTATTGCAAGCTACTTCTGCAGCCAGCTGCCTACAATTTGGCAGTTCAAATCCCACCAGGCTCAAGGTTGACTCAGCCTTCTATCCTTCTGAGGTGGGTAAAATGAGGACCTAAATTATTGGGGACAGTATGCTGACTCTGAAAACCACTTAGAGAGGGCTGGAAAGCACTATAAAGCGGTATATAAGTCTAAGTGCTATTGCTATTAATATTGCACTATACAGTAGAATTCAATAGAGTTACTGCCCTGGGATAGAAGCTATTTTTCAGCCTATTTGTTCTTGTATTTATTGTCCTGTACTGGTAATAGTTAAAAAAAAAACGGTGCCCAGGATGAGATGGATCTTTGAGAATGTTTTGAACTTTCTTAAGGAAGCAGGAGCTCTTCCAAAGAGGGGAGAAGGCAACCAATGATCTTCTGGGCAATGACATTAACCAGGGGTGGGATTCAAATTTTTTAATATCCGGTTCTGTGGGTGTGGCTTAGGTGGTAGGCGTGGCTTGGTGGTCATGTGACTGGATGGACATGGCTTGGTGGTCATGTTATTGGCTGGGTGTGGCCAACTCAACATCACTCACATCGAGGCACGCATCTCCTCGCCTGGCCTCTCGTGACTGTGGGGAGGCTGCAACAGTCGTAAGTGTGAAAAATGGTCATAAGTCACTTTTGTCAGTGCCATTGTAACTTTGAATGGTCACTCCACACAAGCAAAGTACCAGCAAAGGAGGGGGAAAAAAACTCCAGAGAAGTTCCAGAGGCAAGAAGTCTAGTCCTGCCAAAAACATAATAAGGGTTAACGGAGAGGCAGTTTCTGAAGCAACACCAGAATGTTTCCTTCCTGCCTTCCTTACAGGATTAGGCCAGTAACTTCTTCTAACAACCGGTTCTCTGAACTGCTTAGAATGTTAACAACCGGTTCTAGTGAATAGGTGCGAACTGGTAGAATCCCACCTCTGATGTTAACCCTCTGGAGTGCTTTCCTATCTGCCACTGTGCAATTGGCAAACCATAGAGAGGTGCAGTATGTTAAAATGCTCTCTATGGTGCAGCGGTAGAAGGTCACCAGCAGTTTTCCATTCAGTTGTTGTTTCCTGAGAAGTCTCAGGTAGTATAATCTCTGCTGGGTCCTTTTGACCAGGGCTGCAATGTGAACACCCCAGGTCAGCTCCTCTTTTATGGTAACACCCAGAAAGTTAAAATTGCCCATTTGCTTCACTCAGTCTCCATTGATAAGCTTTGAAAACTTGGAGGTTTATCTATGTCCTCAAGGTAATAAACCTCCAAGTGCTTCAATGACCCTCTAAAAGGATGCAAATGACCAGCTGCCTGCAAGGAATATAAATCCTTCCATTCCCCACCATCCTGTCAGAGCTGAAGAAGCTTCTTGGATGAGAAGTGAAATGTCTTCAAAAGAAAAAAACAAGAAAGTCCAGTTGCCTCTTGAAAAAAAACACCTTTAGGACAACCATGACCTGGATGACTGACGATCCCTACAGACTTTAAGGAAAGAGAAGAAGAAGATGACCAGCAACAAAGTGGATGAATTTAGTTATAGGTGAGGGATGAAACATTGAAAGACTTCAAGGCCCAGACTAGGAATAAAGCATCATGGATAACATCTATCTTCAAGGGTCTTCAAACTTGGCAAGTTTAAGACTTGTGGACTCCAACTCCCAGAATTCCTGAGCTAATATGACTGGAGGAGGAATTCTGGGAGTTGAAGTCCACAAGTCTTAAAGCTATCAAGTTTGAAGACCCCTGACTAGTAGTCATTAAGAGTTGATACCCACTGGATGGTGATTGGAATAGAGGTTTCATCCTCTTTATATGGGACTGCAACACCACAATGCACACACAAAAGGGCAGAGGTTGTGTCGTGACACTGCTTTAATTATTTCTTCCCCTTGACTTCCTTATGAATGGCACTTCATACTAATGGCAAACTATTTGACTGAAATTATTAAGAGTCTCCTTCTTGGGAATTATTTTCTGCATCCAGTAGTAAGTAGAAATGGCTCTGAAATCGTTTGTCCAGACTCTAGTCTAATGAAAAGAAGGACCAGGGGACACGTGATAGCAGTGTTCCAATGTTTGAGGGGTTCCTAGAAAGAGGAGGGGGTCAAAGTATTTTCCAAAGCACCAGAAGGCAAGAAAAGAAACAATGGATGGAAACTAACCAAGGAGAGAAGCAACCTAGAACTAAGGAGTAATTTCCTCATGGTGTTGTGGTTAGCGGGCAGCAGGTGCAGACAGCTGAGGAGAGCGAGGACTCAGATTAGGGCTTAGGACCATTAGGGAGTGGACTGCTGCCTTCAGAGATTGTGGGGGCTGGCAGCAGCGATGAGGAGGTTCCTGGGGAGCCTGTGCCAAGTGCACATGCACGAAGGATTACTCGGAGGAAAGAACAATTACAGCAGCACAGGCGACTCAGGAGTAAGGCTGCAAGGTAATGGCCCCTCCCTCAAGAGGATAAAAGCCAAGTTTGGAAAAGAGCTCTTTGCAGATAGCAAAGAAGCTTTCAAGCTCAACTGGTGGACATCTTAGTTCGGTGTTTGGAGAATCTTGTAAATTAGTTCTTATCTCTGGGTTTTTGGCAGCCTGGACAAACAACTTGGCAAGGCTCTTTCTTGTCGGAGCTAATTAGTGGAAAGCAGCCTTCAGAACAGAATTCGTTATTAAACCTTAAAAGGTGGGGGCTGCTGCCTTTGTCTGTGTTTGCTCTTTGGGATCCCGTTTGGGTCAGAACAAATGGTGAGAGCAATCAACCAGTGGAATAGCTTGTCTTCAGAAGTTCTGAGTTCAGAAGCTCCATCACTCTGGAGGCTTTCAAGAAGAGATTGGACAACCATTTGACTGAAATAGTATAGGGTCTCCTGCTTGAGCAGGGGGTTGGACTAGAAGACCTCTAAAGTCCCTTCCAACTCTATTATCCTATGTTCTGTGGTCATTTCTCAACCCATAATTTATAGTGTTTTCCTAATATCTTCCAGCTATTACTGGTGTGATGTAAATCTTCCCACCTTGCTATTTATTTTGACACAAATGATAAACTCGATCACGACTTACTTAAGTAGCTTACTGACTGCATGTTTTGTTCTGTTTGTACAAGTTTTATTTTGCAATTTGGCAGAAAGCCTCTGCACAGACCTTGCTTTGCAATTTCTGTTCCTGCTTCCCAACACTGGCATTTTTATAGCAATTTTTCTTTGGGTGTGCCTTTTTTTTTTTTTTTTGAAGCCCAAGCGAAGGTCGAGTGTGTCCCTTCCAAGTTTAATTAAAAGAGACATTTCAGTGTATTGCCTTCCATTTTGGCCTGTTGTTGTTCTTCTTTCTTTAACTGCTGACTGTATCACAAAATTCTGAAAAGTGTGGATTATAATATCATTCACATTCCAACAGCTTTGATGTATTTAATCAAAATCAGTGCATGTCAAAAATTCACGGCGACTGAATCTTTTATTCCTCCCTACTTATGAACCATATCAGATTTAATTATGACTCTAAGGACTTTGGCTAAGATACCTTCTGTGCTTCATGCAACTAATCAGAGCAGCAAATGTTAGGGACCTATCTATGGATGAAAGAAAAGCCTTTGTTTTTAAGAGAAGTAGATGTTTTGCACTTCCCAAAGTAATATTTAAAATATTTTGCATGGCACTTCAGTTGGAATTTGCAATTTCTAGATTCTGTTTGCCCATTTGCAAAAGGTGAATCATACCCAGTGGTGGGATTCAAATTTTTTTTACTAGCGGTTCTGTGGGCATGGCTTGGTGGGCGTGGCAGGGAAGGAAACTGTAAAATCTCCATTCCCTCTCCACTCCAACGTTACTGTAAAATCCCCATTCCCTCCCCACACCCCACTAACCTGCTTTCCAGCTCCGTTCTCCTGTGCAAGGCAACAAAAGAAGACCCAGCCAATCATCTGGGACTCAATGGGAGGCAGAGAATAGATGGGGGCGGGGCCAGTCAGAGGTGGGATTTGCCGGTTCTCCAAACTACTCAAAATTTCTGCTACCGGTTCTCCAGAACTGGTCAGAACCTGCTGAATACCACCTCTGATTGCACCAATTCATCTCCAGGGCAAAATAGAGTAACTGTTTTCAAACCAAGGCAGCAAAAGATGACTTCAAGCTGTCTCAAGAATATGGACTAAAGTAACAACAAAGGGATGAGATGTTGAGACTTGGAAAAAGTACAGAGAAAGGCAACTAGGATGAGTAAAGGGCTGGAGACTAAACATGTGAAGAACAGTTGCAGGAATTGTATGTGGCTAGTCTAAAGAAAAGAAGGAATAGGGGTGACATGATAGCAGTATTCCAATATTTGAAGGGCTGCCATAAAGGAGGGAGTTAAGTTATTTTTCCAAAGCACAAGGCAGGACAAGAATCAATGGATGGAAACTAATCAAGGAGAGAAACCAGGAACTAAGGAGAAACTCCCTAACAGTGAGGATAATTAATCAGCGGAACAGCTTGCCACCAGAAGTTAGAAGTGCTTCATCACTGGAGGTTTTTAAGAAGAGACTGGACAGTTACTTGTTTAAAATGGTATAGCATCTCCTGCTTGGGCAAGGGGTTGGAGTAGAAGATCTCCAAACTCCTTTTCAGCTCTATTCTGATTGAGGATGTTCCTAAAGGAAATCAACCCTGATTGTTCATTGGAAGGACAATTCAAGTACTGTGGCCACCTAATGAGAAGAGTGGTCTCATTAAAGAAGACCTTGATGTCAGGAAAGATGGAAGGCAAAAGGAGAAGGGAAGGGGATGGAAGAGGACGAAATAGCAATAGCATTTAGCCTTACATACTTTCTCATAGCAGTACTCTTTACGGCACTGTCTGAACAATTTGCAAGGTTAGCATTGAGGGCGAAAGTATGTTCTCTGAGCTCGTGGGCTCGTTTCTGAATTTTTCATTAATGGGCTAGGTCACATGTTTAGGGGGGCGTCAGTGTTCTTCTGTTTATAAGGACTTCGTCGGGAGTGGGCTTCAAAAAAAAAATAGCGACCGGTTCTCTGCCCGATTGCTGGGTGGGCGTGGCCATGGTGGGTGTGGCCTAGTCAGCCTCCTGTACTACAGCGGGGGTCGGGGCGTTTTTGCCCTCCCCGGGCTGTGGAGGCTTTCCTTGCCCTTCTGGTAGGGCAAAAATGGCCTTCCCAGGCTCTGGAGGTTCTCTGGAGGCCAGAAACTGTTCTATCGCCAGAACAAAGTAGACTCGAGACCGGAGTTGAGTTCAGCTCTTTATTTAATTGTCAGTAACTTCAACTAAACTCGAGCCGCGGCAGCCTCTTTTATAGCGGCTGCTCGCGGCTCGCAACCAATGGCATCATTTTAAACATCCCGCCGTTTAGGCGGCCAATCATAATCCATTGTTAACCACCAATCGCTAGGCGGTAGTGATTGTCCAATCGGAACATAGTATTTCGAGTATGCAAATGTCTATATACAACAGAAACGGGCCCATTTCCAGCCTTCCCAAGCTTCTGGGAGGCCCGTTTTTTGCCCTCTCTGAGCCTCCATGCGGGCTCTGCACTTACCTGGGATCCAAAATGGGCTGTGTGGAGAGTCCTGGGAAGAGAAGGGAAGGGAAGGGAAGCGAAGGGAAGGGAAGGGAAGGGCAGAGTGAGCAGGGCCAGCCAGTCATCCCAACTACTGGTTTGGCAAACCAGATGTAAAATTAACATCTGGTTCACTCGAACCAGTGCAAACCGGTAGCAGCCCACCCCTGGACTTCAGGTGTGGGGTGTGTCAAGTGAGGATCTTGGGATGGGTCTTGGGATGGATCTGGTGTCAGTTTGAGTTTGCTCAAATTCATGTTCACTGCATCAATGGCCATGATTTAGCCATCTACGATGTCCTGATGGCACAGCAGTTGAAGTGCAGTATTGCAGGCTAACTCTGCCCGCAGCCTGGTGTTCGATCCTGCTGGGGCTCAAGGTTGACTCAGCCTTCCATCCTTCTGAAGTCAGTAAAATGAGGACACCAGATTGTTGGAGGCAATATGCAAATATATATATATATAGTTCATATTGCAATAGTGGCAAATATCTGTAGCTCGGGTGTAGGATGAGGGTGAAGGTTCATTCTCCAAGCTTGTGGGTTGGTTTCCAAACGTTTTGTTACCAGGCTAGGTAACATTTACAGCAGAGTTTAGGGGAGGTCAGTATTTAAAAAAAAAGAATTGTAGCTTTCAAGCAAATATATGGAAGAAGTTCCAGATGGTAAAATCAGTACAACATGGGGGAAAAAATTAACTCCATTTCTGGAGGTTTTTAAGAAGAAGTAGACAATCACTTATCAAGGAAGTGGTTGTCCAACTCTTCTTATCTTAATTAATTCATCTGATCTTAATGATCAAATTAATCAGTATTAACCATGATCCTTCTGATAGTAACTGCATCCTAGGCTTAAATGGTATCTTTTATCAAGATGTAATCATTATTAATTAATGCTGTCGGGTAGTCCTGGCTCTGCAGCTTAAAAATGGAGGAATTCTCAATTTAGCTCCCAAAATATTATTATTATTTTAAATTATTTATTGAATGGAATACTGCATCCAGTTTTTGTCACCACAATATAAAAAGAGATGTTGAGACTTTGGAAAGAGTGCAGAGAAGAGCAACAAAGAAGATTAGGAGGCAAAAACATACAAAGAATGGTTGCAGGTATTAAGCATGTTTAGTTTAATAAAAATAATAGAAGTAGGGGGTGACATGATAGCTGTCTTCTGTGGGAAGAAATATTGGTCTGGTTCAGTTCCAGTCTGGGAGAAAGGCACTGGAGACAAAATGGAGGCTGGAGGGTGATTGGAAAGAGGGTTTTATTGTACTGGTCATTTATTGAGAACTACATGTTTGTGGTTCGGGTGCAGCTGACCACACGGAGTTGAAAGTGGGTGGGTTTTTATACCTTCTTTGGGCTTTGCACTTGAACTTCCTGTTCCTGTGCAAGAACATGTATTCTATTGGCTGTTGTCAGATCCCTATGGGGTCATGTAGGGGTCATAGCTGTCTCTATAGACAAAAGAGGAAATGCAAATCCTAGGTCCGTGATGGCGAACCTGTGGCATGTGTGCTACAGGTGGCACACAGAGCCATTTATGCCAGCATGCGAGCTGCAGACAAACTTACCTCACGGGGCCTGTGTGCACCTCACAGCTGATTTTCAGCCAGATTGAGGCCTTTTTCAGCCTCCCAAAGGCTTGAGGAGGGCTTCTGCAGGCTTTGCAGGACGAAAACTAGCCCTGTTTCGTCACTTCCTGTTTTTTCAAAAATACCGGAAGTGACGAAACAGGGCTAGTTTTTGGCCTACAAAGCCTGCAGAAGCCTTCCTCAAGCCTCTGGGAGGCCAAAAAAGGTTTCAAACCAGCCGAAAATCAGCTGTGTGATGCAGTACAACTAAAGGGGTGGCGTGCATGGGTGGGGATTACACGCGCATGCATAGGGGGCTTGGGGGGGGGCGTACATTGCCTTCTGGGTGCTGGCATGCGAGTGTGAGCGTGCAAGCGCGCATACAATTTTTGGCACAGGAGCCCAAAATGGTTAGCCACCATTGTCCTAGGTGTTTGTCTGAGCTCCCAGGTTTGGTTGAAGTTTGAGGTGATGCAATGAAGGGGCTTTGTGTTCTGAAAGGGTGTTGGGAAATTCCTATTGTGGCATAATGATTTTTTTTCCTGTGTTGGATCTTGGGTGAGGGGCTGCTTTCTAATCCCACCATTCTGCCTTTGTTTCAAAATATCCTGTCCCAAATCTGCATTTCTAAAAGCATCTGCTGGGGCTATTAAAAAGATTTGGAGGCTGCTTTCTGTCTTTTAATATTTCCCAAAATGTTTTATTCTTCTGTGGGGGTGGCTGCCGACTTTCTACAATTCCAATATTTGAGGGGCTGCCACAAAGAAGAGGGAGTCAAGCTATTCTCCAAAGCACCAGAAGTAGTAGAAGAAGCAATAGATAGAAACTAGTCGAGGAGAGAAGCAACCTACAACTAAGGAGAAATTTTCTGACAATGAGAACAATTAACCAGTGGAACAACTTGCCTCCAGAAGTTGTGAATGCTCCAACACTGGAAGTTTTTAAAAAGATGTTGGATAACCATTTGACTGAAATAGTATAGGGTCTCCTGCTTGAACAGGGGGTTGGACTAGAAGACCTCCAAGGTCCTTCCAACTCTTTATACTGTTGAGTTATAATTAGTTTTCCTGTATATGGTGTCAAGTTGGACTAGAACAGGGGTCGCCGACCTTTTGGACCTCATGGACCACCAAACTCAGAATTTTAAATCCCGCGGACCACTAATATGAATTTTGACTGACAATGGCTTGCTGATGTTGGTGGGAGAGAGAGAGAGAGACTTTTGGCTTCATGCAAGGAAAGCAGGAGAAGCAGCAGAAGTTTTTCTTTCTCTCCCCCAAACTCCGCCAGAAATGAGTCTTTGCCGGTGCAGCCTCTTGGAGCAAGCGGCCTTGCAGGGTCCCAAAGACTCATTTCTGGCAGAGTTTGGGGGAGAGAAAGAAAGACTTTTGCTGCTTTCCTTGCATGCAGCCAAATGTAGAAGAAGAAGAAGTGGATAAAAGCAGCCCGGTGGCCAGGCCAGGCACATGGGATGAGTGAGGCAAGTTCCCCCCCGCCCTTTCCCCCCTCCCCTCACTACCTCA
>NW_020716871.1:419191-429653 GCF_900518725.1 Notechis scutatus
GCCAGCAGTCAGCAGAAGTGGCCTGCAGTACTGCACTCTAACCACTGCGCCACTGAGGCTGTAGTGGTTCATGTTCCAGTAGAATATTGTATCTCATGGTTCAATGGTGGAATCCTTGATGCTTTCTGAGCTTATTGGTTTTCTTGCTGATGTTTTCATTACCCAACTAGGCAACATCATCACTGCTAACAGGAAGTGGGGTTTGCTCTCTTTTTACATACTAGTGGCTTGCCCTGTCTGCATTGGTGAGAGCGTTCTTGGTGATTCCTTGATTGGGATATTGTTTATTGCTTGATTATAAATTTTTTATTTATATTTGTGTGTGTGTGTGTGCATTGAAATACCACTCACACATCATCACAAAATCTCCAGAACCGTAAAGCCTACAAACTTGAAATTTGGCACGTATGTTTCTCTTGCCTTCTAGGTGCTCACTAAGAAAGGATTTTTCAAAATGACCATCAGAGCATTTAGTATTTCCTATATTATTATTATTAACATGCTCTGCTGCTAAGAAGTTCTACTCCTCCTCCCCGCCTGAAAAGAAATCTCTTCCAAATGCAAAACACAAGCAGAGGAGGGGAGTTTCAGTTTCAGTTTCAGTTTCACAGCACCGAGCAGCTTTAGTACAGAACAGTTGAGCTAAGTCACGCCCAGGCTCCTTGCTATCTCCTTCTTGCTCGCACAGCAAATACTGTTTCAATTTCCAAACATCCCTCAACTCTCTCACACACTGACAGGATGCTAGCCAGATGAATACCAATGGATGCTGGTAGACAGAGGCCTTATTTTATGTATCTATTTATTAGACTTATACAGCCACTCATGTACGTGGCCCTAGGGGTGTGTGACAAAAACAGGATAAAAACAAAACAAAAGCCCAAGCAATAATTATAAACATAAATAAGGTAAAAATAGCAGCCGAGAGACACACAGCATTGGTTGTGAGTCAATCAATATAACCAGGAAGCAGGATCAGCCTCACTATCAGGCCCAAAGTCTTCATGGTAGAAAAGTGATTTTAAAGTCTTGTGTGTGTGTGAGAGAGAGAGGGAATGGCCCAAAGTCATCCAGCTGGCTTTCATGGGTAAGGTGGAACAAGAGCTCAACATCACTTGGCGATTGGCTCAAAGTTATCCAAATGGCTTTCTTGCCTAAGGTGGGACTAGAACTCACAATCCCCTGGTGATTGGTGCCAAGTCACCCAGCCGGCTTTCATGCATAAGGTGGAACTAGAACTCACCATTTGTCAGCTTTGGAAGCCATATTGAGACCAGATGCTTCCACACTGCCCCATTCTTGAGCCTGGGAAAATGGGAGGGGGGAATTTCTTGGTGGGTATGTAGTTAGACATAATAACATTCTTTTTTCTAAGTCAAGGTCATGTTGTTTCTGCACCCGGATGAGGGGAAGTCTCAAGTTGGGATGCATGGTGATGGAGGCATGTCATGTGATGATGGGTGCAGGAGGTGGATTTGTAGTTTTTCCTTATTGCAAGGAAATCCGGAATTTTCAGATTCGGGATTCCCCAGATGTGCCAGTTTACTATCCAAATAAAACAGAACTTTTGAGGAGATGCCCATCTCGGAGTTATTTGTTGGAGTAGAGGTTTTCTGGAACGCTGACACCATTACCTTCTGATTGGCGCAAAGTCACCCAGCTGGTTATCATGCCTAAAGGCCGAACTCACAGTCTCCAGCTTTCTAGCCTGGTGCCTTATCTACTAACTAGACAAGAACAGTTTTCCCCCGAACACCATCACTCTGCTAAACAAATAATTCCCTCAACACTGTTCAACTATTTACAAAGTCTGCACTACTATTACTATTAACCTTCTCATCACTCTTTATTGCCCATCCCCTCTTACTTGGGATTGTAGGACTGTAACTTTGTTGCTTGTATCCTTACGATTTATATTGAATGTTTCATAGCATGATTTGATTGTTGATTGTACCCTATGACTATCATTAAGTGTATACTTATGATTCTTGATTCTTAACGAATGTATCTTTTCTTTTATGTATACTGAGAGTATTTACACCAAATTCCTTGTGTGTCCAATCATTCCATATTTTCTATTCTATTCTATTCTATTCTATTCTATTCTATTCTATTCTATTCTATTCTATTCTATTCTATTCTATTCTATTCCGAACTGGCTCTAGCACTTAAACATGATGTTGATATAGCTTGGTTTGTTCAGCTCAAAGTTTGGTGAACTAAAACCTACTGTGAAATTAGAAAGCGGCAAGAAAGCATCACCTGCAATGAAAGACCAGAGGGCTGGCTACATTTCAAAGTTGGGAGAACAATGGAAAAAATGAATTGTATAAGCCAGGCTGCTGGTCCGTCAGCTCAGCCAGCTCCAGATGCTCGTGGTAGCTCTCCAGAAGTTGAGGATGGAGCAATTTTCAAACCATCTTTGGCAATTAAATCTGTAACATTTGGTAATGCAAAGCAGGTGCTGCCAACGAGTGAAGGGCTTCAGATTGAATCAAAACATGAAAGCATGGAGATCTATGACCCTTTCCCTGTTGTGCATTGTCTCAAACTGGCACCCTACCAGGATGGGATGTAGCCAGTGGTCGGATTTAAATAATTTAACAACCGGTTCTCTGCCCTAACAGTAGAGACCTTCACATTTCTAGGTTCTATTATATCACACGACCTAAAATGGACACCTCACATCAAAAATGTAATCAAAAAAGCACAACAAAGAATGTTCTTTCTGCACCAACTCAGAAAGCTCAAACTGCCCAAGGAGCTGCTGTTCCAGTTCTACAGAGGAATTATTGAGTCTGTCATCTGCACCTCTATAACTGTCTGGTTTGGTTCTGCAGCCCAACAAGACAGACACAGACTTCAGAGGAGAATTAGGACTGCAGAAAAAACAATTACTACCAACCTGCCTTTGAGGAACTGTATACTGCACAAGTCAAAAAGAGGGCTGTGAAAATATCTACAGACCCCTCACATCCTGGACATAAACTATTTCAACTTCTTCCCTCAAAACAACGCTATAGAGCACTGCACACCAGAACAACTACACACAAGAACAGTTTCCTCCCGAACACCATCACTCTGATATACAAATAATTCCCTCCACACTGTTCAACTATTTACTAGGTCTGCATTACTATTACTATTAATCTTCTCATCACTCCTTATCACTCCTTCCCCTCCCACTTGTGACTGTATGACTGTAACTTTGTCGCTTGTATCCTTACAATTTATATTGACTGTTTCCTAGTATGACTTGATTGCTCATTGTACCCTATGACTATAATTAAGTGTTGTACCTGATGATTCTTGACTCTTTTCTTTTATGTACACTGAGAGCATTTGCACCGAGACAAATTCCTTGTGTGTCCAATCACACTTGGCCAGTAAATTCTAATGATTTCTTCCAACAACCAGTTCACCAAACTGCTCAGAAAGTTAACCACTGGTCCTCCTGAAGTGGTGCGAACTGGCTGAATCCCACCACTGGGTCTAGCCAATGGAGAAGAGAGTGGACCTATTCCCTACCCAGGGTTGAAAAGCTCACAACTATCAAGGCAATCCAAGAGTGCATTTAAATTGTTCAAGTTGGCAGCCACGGCTGACTCATCCTCGGTCTCTGATCGATTGTGATTCCAAGAAGCTTTTTACACAATGCTTTGCCAAATCAGATGTCTCCTACCAAAACTGGTGCCCAACAGGGAATAAGTGCATATTATTCACAATGCAGAGAGCTGGTTTTGTTTTTTAATTGTTTTAAGACCTTAGCCTGGAGAAAACAAGAGGGGGGGGTGGCAGCTTGGCTCTCAAGGAGCTGATGTTTTGGCTCGTCTCGGGGCTGAAAATCATCCTAAATCTCCATTTTTGCCAAAAGAAAAGACGGAGCGCATAGCTTTTCCTCTTGGCGAGGCCAAAAAAAGAGAAGTTTTGTGCAATGCCAGATCCCTGCTGAAGAGCCTCCAAACCGCAGGGAAGGGCTCCGTCCCGTTCCCTGCTTGCTGGCACATCGCTGTGCATTCTCTCCAATTAATTCCAGCTGTGCAGTTGCGAGTTGAGCTGAGCCAGAAGCTGGCTTTCTTTTCCTCTTACACACGGCTCCCTCGCTCTTCCTTTCCCCCCATGCTCTTTGTCTCGGGGTGTTCCTCCCCCCGCCCCCACCCCGCAAAAGCCTGGAAATATTACAAGGGTTGTGGCATAGGCTGGTCCTTGAATGCCAGGAGGAGGGGGAGGAAGGAGGGAGGGAGAGAGACAGAGAGAGAGATAGAGAGAGAGGGGGAGAAATGAACGCAAAGAGGAAGGAGGGAGGGAGAGATTCAGAGTCAGAGATAGGGAGGGAGGGAGAAAGAGAGAGAGAGAGGGAGGAAGAGGGGGAAGGAGGGAGGGAGGGAGGGAGGGAGAGAAACAGACAGACAGAAACAGAAGAGGGAGGGAGGGAAAGGAGGGAGGGGGAAGGATGGAAGGAAGAAGGGAGGGAGGGAGAGGGGGAAGGAGGGAGGGAGGGAGTGTGAGAGAGAGAGAGGGAGAGGGAGTGAGCTGAACTCCAAGTTAGTTTTCTCTTTGGTTTCGTCAACAGGGTCAGATTCAGAATAAAGCTGGAAGGGATCTTGGAGATCTTCTAGTCCAGCCCCCTGCAGTCAAGCAGGAGATCCTATACCATTTCAGATGGTCCAGTCTCTTCTTAAAAACCTCCAGTGATGGAGCACCCATAACTTCTGAAGTCAAACTGTTCCACTGGATTATTGTCCTCACTGTTAAGAAGTTCCTCCTTAATTCCAGGTTGCTTCTCTCCTTGATTCGTTTCCATCCTTTACTTGTTATCTTGCCTTCTCGTGCTTTGGAGAATAGCTTGACTCCCTCTTCTTTGTGGCAGCCCCTCAAATACTGGAATACTGCTATCATGTCCCCCCTAGTCCTTCTTTTCTCTAGATTGGCCAAACCCAAATCCTGCAACTTGTTCTTCATATGTTTTGGTCTCCAGAACTTTGTTCATCTTAGTTGCTCTTGTTGAAGTTCGTAATCTGCAGCTATCCCTGGAGAGGAAGCTCAGATCTATGAATGAAGATGGGTTTAACCTTCTCCTTCATTTTGGCTTCTTCTTGTTCTATCCAAATGTGGCCCGAAAACTCTTCTTTTAAACTCATGCAATAAGGAGAGAACGGCTAATACCGGCAGTCCTCGACTTACGACCACAATTGAGCTCAACGTTTATCTGGCTAAGTGAAACATTCGTTAAGTGGATTTTGCCCCATTTGATGACCTTTCTTGACACATTTGTTAAAGGAATCTCTGCAGTGGTTAAGTTAGTAAACCAGTGATTAATTGAACCTGGCTTTCCCATGAAAGTTGTATGTCAGAAGGTCGGGAAAGGGGATCATGTGACCTTTCTGATTGACAAGCTCAGCGTCTTAGCCACTGAGCCACCCTGTCCCTATGGACCTCCCATACATGGGGGAAAAAATAAGACACCCCCCCTCCCAAAAAAAGGCTTAATGCTTATTTTGGGGCCCAAAAGAAAATAAGACCTGGTCTTATTTTCGGAAAAACACGGGTAAGTCTAAATACTAAACAACACAGCCACGACTTTTCTCAGTTCAGAGAGCATTTAGGAGAGAGGTTGAAATGAAATGCCTCTGAATGACAGGCTGTAATCATAGGTATCTCCTATCAGGCTACATTTTAAAAATAAAAAAAAATAAGGCAGGGATGATCATCGGAGCAAGAATACGGACAGCTCTGATCTCCTCTTATTATCTTAAGAGCCATTTCAATTTATGGAGAAGGTACAATCAGAAAAAAAGGAAATTGTGCGTGCTCTTTTGTGGAAAACAATTTGTCTGAGCAGTGCCTTCAAGCAGATAGCATGAATTTGAGCATCTCTCAAATTCACTGCTCCCTCTCAGAATGTTTTTCTTCCCCTTAAAGCACTTATTATTGTAAGCCTTGGCCAAAAAGGAAAAATACAGGGAAAGGGGTGTGGAGGGGGAAACAATGCCATTGTGTTTTCTCTCTCTCTCTCTCTTTTTTTTCTAAATGAGGGAGAACATCCCACAAGCGGAGAGGTTTTCGATGAGCTTCAGCGAAATGAAGTCTCGCTGGATCCATACGTTCCAGGCTGTCTACGGTGGAAGTTGGAGGGTTTGATTTTTAGCTTACACAGATGTGGAAACCAGCCACTGTAGATTGAAAACCGTAGTTTAGGCAAAAAAGGATGGCCCATTTTAAAGACCTTCCCAGGGCTTCAAGCTTCTATCTGAAAAATGTGGGCCACCTCTTATTCAAAAAACAAACAAACAAAAACCTGCACCAAAATGTAATGTTTAATATGAAAGACATTTCTTAAGTGCATGGAGCGTAACCACACTAACTGTATTTTATGGAATCCTAGAACATAAAGTACAGAGCTCAAAGGGACCCTTGGAGATCTTCTAGTCCAGTGGTGGCTAACCTTTTTGGGCTCCTGTGCCGAAAATTGTACTCGCGCTCACCCATGCCCCCTCCCACATTGTCCCCTTACCTGCACTACACATGCGCGTGCCTCGCAGCTGATTTTGGGGCCTTTTTCAGCCTCCCAGAGGCTTGAGGGAAGCCTCTGCAGCCTTTGGAGGCCGAAAAATGGGCCCGTTTCGTCACTTCTGGTATTTTCGGTATTACAGGAAGTGATGAAACGGGCCTAGTATTCAGCCTGAAAAGCCTTGCAGAGGCTTTTTCCAAGCCTCCGGGAGGCCGAAAAATCAGCTGTGAGGCGCACGCATGCGCAGTGAGGTAAGTTTGCCTGCAGCTTGTGTGACCAATGACCCTCTTTCACGCTGACAACTGTTGTAGCATCCCCATGGTTATGTCATCAAAATCCAGATGCTTGGCAATTGTTTCATATTTATGACGGTCATAGGGTCCCGGGGTCACATGATTCCCTTTTGCAATCTTGTGAGAAGCAAAGCCAGTGGGGAAACCAGATTCATTTAACCACCGTGTTACTTACTTAACAACTGCAATATTCACTTAAACCACTGTGGCAAGAAGAAAGGTGGCAAAATGGGGCAAAAGTCATTTAAGAACTGTCTCGTTTAGCAACAGAAATTTTGGACTCAATTCGAACAATTAATCAGTTAGAACAAATTAAACAACTTGCCTCCAGAAGCTGTGAATGCTCCAACACTGGAAGTTTTTAAGATGAGATTGGATGACCATTTGTCTGAAGTGGCATAGCAGGGTGTTGAACTAGAACACCTCCAAGGTCCCTTCCAACTGTTATTCTATTTTCTTTTTGCTTTCCTTGCCTTTACTTTACTTTTATTCTTTTCTTTTCTATTTTATTCTGTTATTTCTTCTCTTCTCTTCTCTTCTCTTCTCTTCTCTTCTCTTCTCTTCTCTTCTCTTCTCTTCTCTATTCTATTATTTCTTCTCTACTCTACTCTACTCTACTCTACTCTACTCTACTCTACTCTACTCTATTCTAGTATTTCTTCTCTGCTCTGCTCTGTTCTATACTCTATTCTATTCTATTTTATTATTTCTTCTCTACTCTACTCTACTCTACTCTACTCTACTCTACTCCACTCCACTCCACTCCACTCCACTCCACTCCACTCCACTCCACTCTACTCCACTCCATTCCATTCCATTCCCTTCCCTTCCATTCCATATTCTCTACTCTACTCTGCTCTGCTCTGCTCTGCTCTGCTCTGCTCTACTCTACTCTACTCTACTCTACTCTACTCTACTCTACTCTACTTTACTCCACTCCACTCCACTCCACTCCACTCCATTCCATTCCCTTCCATTCCATATTCTCTACTCTACTCTACTCTACTCTACTCTACTCTACTCTACTCTACTCTACTCTACTCTACTCTACCCTATTCTACCCTGCTCTATTTTATTATTTCTTCTCTACTCTACTCTACTCTACTGTACTCTACTCTACTCTACTCTATTATTTCTTCTCTAACCTACCCTACCCTACCCGATCCTATCCTATCCTGTCCTGTTCTTGTAAGCTGAAGATTACCTGTACAGAATGGTTACTTTAATTGTGACCTTTTGGCTTCCATTTTGACTTTTCTTTAACCACACTGTGTGACCCTGGACAGAAGTGTGAAATGATATCAAATGAAGAGGAGTAAAGCAAACAGAATTCATTAACTGGAAGACGGTATTCTCCCACCCACCCCCTTTTTTCTCTCTCTCTCTCTCTTCATCTGCCGAATAATGTAGGTATGGTAGTGAGTTAACAAGCACCGTCTTTTTCAAGGGCACTGGAAAAAACAATGTGCATTAGCTCCTGAAAACAGAGGAGACCAAGAAGAATGCAGCCAAAACACTGGAGCTAATAACGTTTTATTCCTGCGGTAATTGCTGTGTATTGAACCATGAGCTGACTCTGAAGACACATTGTCAGAAGGAGGGATAGCAAAAAAAATGTAAGAGGTCAACTCCAGCAAGGGATGACAAGCCTATACACCCAGTCCTTGACTTATGACCACAATCGAAGCCCAAATTTACATGGCTAAGCGAGGCAATTGTTAAGTGAGTTTTGCCCTGTTTCATGACCTTTTTGGGGGGGGCAGGTTGTCAAGGGAATCAGTCCAGTTGTTAAGTGAATAGAAATAGAATAGAATTCTCTATTGGCCAAGTGAGATTGGACACACAAGGAATTTGTCTTGGTGCAAATGCTCTTAGTGTACATAAAAGAAAAGATACATTCGTCAAGTCAAGAATCATAAGGTACCACACTTAATGATAGTCATAGGGTACAATAAGCAATCAAATCATACTAGGAAACAGTCAATATAGATCGTAAGGATACAGCGACAAAGTTACAGTCATACAGTCACGAGTGAGAGGGGATGGGTGATAAGGAGTGATGAGAAGATTTAATAGTAATAGTATTGCAGACCTAGTAAATAGTTGGACAGTGTTGAGGGAATTATTTGTTAGCAGAGTGATGGCATTCGGGGGGAAAAGTCCTTGTGTCTGGTTTTTCTGACGTGCAGTGCTCTATAGCCTCATTTTGAGGGTAGGAGTTGAAACAGTTTATGTCCGGGATGTGAGGGGTCTGTAAATATTTTCACAGTCCTCTTTTTGACTCGTGCAGTATACAGGTCCTCAATTGAAGGCAGGTTGGAAGTAATTGTTTTTTCTGCAGTCCTAATTACCCTCTGAAGTCTGTGTCTGTCCTGTTGGATTGCAGAACCAAACCAGACAGTTATAGAGGTGCAGATGACAGACTCAATCATTCCTCTGTAGAATACATGTTCTTGCATAGGAGCAGGAGGCTCCAGGGCAAGGCCCAAGAGGGGATATAAATAACCCTCACTCTCCACCCCATGTGGTCAGCTGCCCAGGACCTCAAACCCATGTGGTTCTGTTCATCATTAAACCATCTGTCCAATCAGCTTCCATGTTTCCAGTGTCTTTCTCCCGGCTCGGAACTGAACCAGATGGATATTTCTTGCTAACACTTTTATATATTCACTTTGCATTTGGACCTGTACTGTCTGAAATCCACATGTTGCTTTCCCCTTCCCGATGCAGGGCACGTTCAGATGAATTTTTTTATTTTATTTTTTAGGTTTGCGTACGGCCCTGGATAATAATGCAATCTGCAGAAATGGAGCCTGGAATTTTTTTTTGCCCGTCTTGAAACGCCAGTTGTATGAATACAGAGAAAATATCAAGCGTCTGCAGTCGCCGGCATCTCCTCCAGGATCTTTGCTAACCCCAAATGCTTGGAGTCAGCTCGAAAATATGCTGTGAATATATAGTAGGTGTTTTCCTTCTCTCTTGCTCTCCCTCAGTGCTCTTCCCCTGTTACAGTTAAGGGAGCTTAGGATGAATTTTTTGACAGATAAAACACTCCTGGGACTCCTGATGATTAATACATGGAGAGCAGAGGTCTAAGAGATATTTCAGAATCCATCTAACTTTGAGCAATAAACCAACACTGGAAGAAATGCCAGCAATGAGTTTGAAATAATCCCCCCTCCTCACCCACCCATCAATTGCCCCGTCATATTGAATGTCAAATTCTGAATTTTACCTTCAGGTGCCAAATTCAAAGATGACCTCAGATGCTGGAACTTGGGGGGGGGGGAAACTTTGTGGATTTCTTGGTACAGGTAGTCCTCAATTTTGTTCAGAGTTTTGCAGCGTTAATTCAGCGCCAGAAAAATAAACACAGATGGCTGATGCTTCATTTAACATCTTTATAAACATAATAAGTAGATTTTACAAACCAGTTGTAGATTTCTCCAAGATGGAGCAAACTCAGACAGAAACAAGTTGCAAGTAACTCTCAGCAGAGCAGACAACAGTTTTACTTTAGTTCAGCAGGCAAGCAAGAGGAGAGAAGCAGTTTCATCTTCAATAGACAGACTCAGAGCTCAACATAGCTGCAGAGCTTACTAAAGAGCCATGCCTAGGCTACTTCTAGTTTCAGTTTCCAGCCTAGGCTCCTTTTAGT
>NW_020716871.1:429663-445061 GCF_900518725.1 Notechis scutatus
TTTTAGTTTCAGTTTCCAGCCTAGGCTAGTTCTAGTTTCAGTTTCCAAAAACAGTCCTCATTGGCTGACTTAGTTGCTATGCCTATTCATTGGCTGACCTTGTTACCAAGCTCTATTCCAGTTCATGAACATACTCTGACCAATTTAGGATCACCATTGCACCCAAAATTCCTGTTGCTAAGTGAGACAATGGTTCGGTGAGCTTTGCCCCATTTTACAACCATGCTTGCTGCATTTGTTAAGTGAATTGCTGCAATGGTTAAGTCGGTAACCATTTGTGAAGTGAATCTGGCTTCCCCATTGGCTTTGCTTCTCAGAAGGTAGCAAAAGAGGATCACATGACCCCAGGGTACTGCAACCATCGTAAACATGAAACAGTTGCCATGTTTTTAGATCACGTGATCTTGGGGATGCTGCAATGGCCGCAAGTGAGAAAAATCATCATAAGTCATTTTTTTAGGGCTGTTATAACTTTGAACGATCATTCAACGGATGGGTTGTAAGAGATTGGTATTATTGGTATGCAGGAAGACAAGAGGTAAGATTTAAGAGTACCCAACATATGTCAGTGATCAGACACTGTAAAATATCACATATATTAAACAAAATGTCAGCCTTCAATACTCCTTTCTTTTCTTTCGATGTCTTTTTGGCTGCCATAGTAATGAGGGGAGAGTGAATCAATTGGGCTTTGTGGGGTGGGAAGTGTGCTGGAGGTTTTAGAGAAGGAACTGTATAACTTGGGGAAAACTTCATTGTTTATACTTATTTGCTTGCTTACTGCGCAACTGCAGCTCTTTATCAAAACAGGCCAAGGTCAACGGCCAGATGTTTGCATCACCACCTGAAGATGCCCTACATGACATGATACACATCTTCGATTGGATGTAGCATTTGAACTATTGTGGATGGAAAGTGGCCATCACTTTGCATATGTGTTTTTTTGCGCGTAAATCCTCAGATCTAGAATCCTTTTGATGCTACCACTTGATTTCCAGTAAACATTTCTTTTCTCTATAACAATGGAGTCTAAGTGTGTCTTTCTTGGATTTTGAATGGAGCACCATCTGACACAAATATATAGTCTAAAATTTGGTAGTCTAAATGTTTCTAGGTCAAAAATTTAGAAGTGTTGATAGACCTTAAGCTGGCTCTCATGTCCATCAATTACACATTCATGTTCAATTGCTGAATGAATTTGATTTTTGATCTACATACTCTGCAAGACACACTCTTAAAATCATGCAGTTGAGCAAAGACTTTTTTTTACCCTGTTTCTCCAACAATACGGCCTCCCCCAATAGGAAGTCCGAGCATGTTTTATAGGCATGAAATGAAATTAAGCCCCTCCCCCCAAATTAAGGCCTATATTAAAACATGAGAAATGGGGGGGGAATGGTGGGGGGGCTTGCCGTTAGGAAGTACTTTTGTTGCACACCCGGATATGGTGCTGCCTGCATTGACCCCAATACGAAGTGCCCCACCAACGCCGAGGTCAACATCCAAGCCGTCGCCGCCCACCCACCTGAAGATGCAAGGGGGGGGAATTAAGTCACCCCTGAAAAGACGACCTAGCCATTTTTTCGGGGCTCAAAAAAAAAAAAAAAGACCCGGCCTTATATGAGAAACACAGTACTCAAGCATCCATAGCAAACTACCATGTTTCCCTGAAAATAAGACCTAGCTGTCAAGGTTCTGACTGACAAACCCAACCAAAGTAAACACGGCAAAGATGATACAATCTCTTAATGCCAATAACTTGAAATTGGTGCTCATTTCAGCACCAATGAGAGCAAAACCAGATCCGACCACTTCCTGCACAAAGCCACGAAGTCTGGTTCTCCCTCCCTCCAATTTGATCTGGTTGCATTGTCCAATTGAGTCTCCTGGTATTGTTCTGAGAAAGCCTTTTGGCTCTGATAACCACCTGCTGAACCCATCCTTGGTTCTCACCACTGGCATCTTGATGTCTGGGACCAAGGTTCTACTCCCCCCCCCCCCAGTTCATTGGCAAGCTGAGAAGCAATAATAATTACAACAGCAAAAAGTGACTTTTGAAGCTTGACACTAGCATGATTTTTCAAGATGCTCGTAATATAAGCCCTACCCCCCCCCAAAAAAAATAAGCCCTAGTTATAAGATCATCACCCAGATGTATGCATTTACCATATTTCCCTGAAAAATAAGACCTAATGTGTCTTTTGGAGCAAAAATTAATATAAGACCCGGTCTTTATTTCGTGGAAATACAGTAGTCGAGTAGCCTTCTCTTGAAGATATCCAGTGAATGTGTCAAGCGCAAACAAACAGAGCCGCTGATAAACAGCTAAAGCAAGCGACTTTATTGACTTCTACCTGTATTACAAGAATCTTCTTGGACTGCTTGGCTTCCCCCGGGAACAACAAGATAAGGTTTTATCTTTTGGTCTGTAGCCCTGAAACAGTTCCCCAGGCAGAAGAAAACATCAAATATACCTGTGCTTCCTTCCATTCAAAGCATGGACCACTTGAAACAATCTGTTCCACGCAGGAGATGTTTGCAAAATTGCTGCTGAAGCCCAATAAGCCCATTCAGGACCATAAGGTATACATCATGTTCAGCTCCTGCTGATCTAGCAAGTTCAAAAGCGGGCAAACACCAGTAGATAAATAGCTATCACTTTGGTGGACTCATAAACAGGATCCCCCCAACTGGCCGTCTCCTGGGCAACGGTGATGTCAGCAGTTAATCCTTTCAACTTGGAAGTGCCTTGGTGCTTCTGATAAAAATACAATGAGGGCGCATCGACCACCATATGTCCTCTATGTCACTCTGCATGTACTCTATGAAAATGAACCTGCAAGGTTGTACATTATCTAGTCAATCCATCCATCCATCAATCAGAATAGAGCTGGAAGGGACCTTGGAGGTCTTCTAGTCCAACCCCCTGCTCAAGCAGGAGACCCTATGCCACTTCAGACAAGTGGCTGTTCAGTCACTTCTTAAAAATCTCTAGTGATGAAGCACCCACAACATCTGAAGGGAGCTTTTACCACTGGTTAACTGTCCTCACTGTTAGGAAGTTTCTCCTTAATTCCAGGTGGCATCTCCCCTTGATTAGTTTCCAATCCTAGTTTCTTGTCCTGCCCTCTGGTGCTTTGGAAAATAATTTGACCCCCTCTTCTTTATGGCAGCCCCTCAAGTACTTGAATACTGCTACCATGTCACCATGTCACCCCTAATTCTTCTTTTCTCTAGACTAGCCAGACCCAAAACCTGCAGCCATTCCTCATATGGTTTAGTCTCCAGAACTTTGACCATCTTAACTGCTCTTCTCTGAACTTTTCCCAAAGTTTCAACATCTTTTCGGCCGTGTGTTGACCAAAACTGGATTCAGTATTCCAGGAGTGGCCTTACTAAGGCTTTATAAAGCAGTACTAATCTTTCACATGATTTTTATTCTATGTCTCTGTTTATACAACCAAGAATTGTATTAGCCTTTTTGGCTGCTGCCACACACGGCTGGCTGTTTTGGCCTCTTTGTCCTGCCAAATGTAGAAAAAGAAGTAATATTCCTAAGAGCGGAAATGGTACAAAAGCCACTGAAACCCTTTGAAAGATAATGAAGCCCACTAAAGGCTCCGAATTCGATTCGTTGCTTTGCAAAAGGCTCTTTGCTTCAATTTGCAAATCTGCTCAGATGGGATAATTTGCTCGTAGCTTCCTTGAATAGAAGCATCTTTCTGACCTGTGAAACAGCTGTACTAATCATGGACTGAGTGGGGATCTCATTGTCTTTAATTGATTCTCGAAAACGATTGGGAACATCCTAAAGATTACGGCACGAGGATGAGCAAAGTAAAAATCCAACCTCAGATGATAAAAGTAAAAAAATATATATATAAGAGGCTGGGGCATCTACAGTTAATCATTTTATCAAGCTCAATCCTCTTATCCACTTAGCAGATTAGTAATTTCATTTGCCCGTGCGCTCATATCCTAAGCTGAGACAAATGATTCAAAAGGAAATGAAGACGTTTTCTGGGACAGAAAAGAAATAAAAATACCAAAGCCATTCCGTGCTTTTGTCTAGCCCAGACGGATAGATTAACCCAACAGTGGAATGTTATCTTACCCAGCTAAGAAAATGCTCCTTATTACTTCACTGAATTTATGGATAATGCGCTATTGATGGCTCTCATGCTTCACATATAGGAGGAGTTCAGGAGTTCAAAAATGGGTGAAGAAGAGAGGGTGGGTAGGAGGAAAGAAGAAGGAAGGAAGGAAGGAAGGAGGGAGGGAGGAGGTCAAAGGTCAAATCTTGGGAGGGAGGAAAGAAGATCAAAGGGATCTACTTTCTCTTTGAGAGTGGGTTGACAGAGAGTGATTGGCCCTAAGTCACCCTGTTGGCTTCCATGCCTAAAGTGGGACTCGAAGTCACAGTCTCCTGCTGATTGGCTCAGTCACCTATCTGGCTTTCATACCTAAGGTGGGACTAGAACTCACTGTCTTCCTGCTGATTGGCCCAAAGTCATCCAGCCACCTATCATGGCTAAAGCAGGACTGGAACTCACCTTCTCTTGGTGATTGGCCCAAAGTCACCTAACTTGCTTTCATACCTGACGGGACTAGAACTCACCATCTCCTAGCTTCCAGACTTTAAGTGCTAGACCAAATAAGCTCCACTTAATTAATCTAATTCATTTTTAAGACCCCAATCCTCCTAGAAGCAACAAAACAAATACTACCTACTTCTATTTATTTACATACTGTGCACAGCTTCTTCATTTTGCAGTCAGGTAGAAAGCTTCAGTCCAATCGAGCAGATTTCTCCTCTGAAGGAACAGAAGATCCGTCAGTGTGTATTTTCAGACTTAGCTCTCGTTCTTTAGCTGATTAGATTGGACAGATCATTATTTCCTGGGGGGGAAAAAAACCCATGCAAAATTGCTCCCTGGTTGTTTGGTTTCTTGCGGGCAGCAACTCTGCTGAAGATGGCCCAGTTGGAAATAAATATTGACCATCTAGGCTTCCCCGAGTTGGACAACCCTGATTGCTTTTAGTAATGTTGACTTTATAAATCTCTAGGTAGAGGAGATTAAATTGACTGATCAATAGATATTCCCTATGACAGCAGATTCGTGCGGAGGGAGGTTGCCAAGAATTAAACAAGAGCAAGGCAGGGCGAATGTATGTACGTTGACCTGAAAGGCCTACGCTTTGCTAATTGTGGAAAGTGAAGTCTGAAATGAACATCCCATTAAAAAGTGGATCAGGAAACCAGGAAATAGGATTGGAAGCAAGGCAGGGGTGGGCTGCTTCTGGTTCGTCCCGGTGTCAACTCATAAAATATTTCTCTGTCCTTTTTAGAGTTGCCAACAGAAAGGGAGGGGGAGCAGTGCAGCCACTTGCAAACCAAAAGTGTACTCCATAAATGTTTTCAAAGATAGTAACTAGGTGACTGAAGTTTCTGCCTTCTAACTGGAGAGCATGATTGATGAATCTTGGCTGTGGAAGTGTCCCATTGGAGAATATGAATTACGATACACCCAGGGGGTGGGGGGAAACCAGGGTCAAGGGTGACAATGAATGATGTGACTCAGAGTCGGCTACATCCAAGCAGGGCCAGACAGTTTAATTCCCAATAAATCCTTTTGAAGTTTTTGAAGTTTGGCTCGAGACTCATGATTTAATTGGGGTAACTGCTGGAATCCTGACAGCAGTCTCTATCCATGCCATCCAAACATCTAAAACTAAGCTCCTAACATTGATTGGTTGATAACATACCATCAAATCTTTGTTGTCTTTCAGTGACTCAATAGATCAATTTCCTCCCCGATGATCCATCTCTAACCTGAGTCTTCTGTTCTCCCTTCATCCCTGTAACAGAGTCTAAATCTATTGACCTTGTATCAGGCACGAAGGATCAGGTTCACACCTAAGTTCTGGTTCAGAAGATTTATTGCTCGAGAATCTAGTCAACTAATGTATAGTACTAAATTGGTACCAGATACGGATCGATGGAACCTATTGAAGATTGGGCAAGAAATTTAATTCTTCCCATCCTTCCTCCATGGCTGCTTCTTATCTTGCTTCCCAGTTCTTCTAAATCCAATCCTTGGTGGGATGGAGGAAGGACAAACATTTTTACCTGCATCCTATTTTATTGCATTAAGGATACAAATGACATTATTTCTTTCATGTGGATAATAATGTCCTGGATGTCACAATGGTGTCATCATGGATTCTACTAGACATTTTGAAATGTTGGAAATATCACCAGATACCTGGAACATATTACCATATGTGGTGGACATGTACAGAAGCTAAAAGATATTGGACTAAAATACACACATAGTTGGAAAAGATGATAAAACAACACATAGATTTAAAACCTGAGATATTCTTATTGGGGATTTTACCCGAAAACTATAGTAAAAAAAAAACATATTTAATCATACAGATATTAACAGCAGCTAGAATTATATTTGCTCAAAACTGGAAAAATGAAAAGATTCCGATAGAGGAAGAGGTAATTATGGAAATATTGGAATGTGCAGAAATGAGCAGATTAACAGTAGAACAATTAAAGAACAAGAAGAAGCAGAATATTATATGATATGGGATTTATTTTATAAATGCTTGGAAAATAAAGTAAGAAGTTAAATGATATGATTATAATGATAAGATAGATGAGATTGAATAGTTTGTAATATGAATGTAATCCTAGTAAGAAATGTGTACATGATATAAATACTTGCACAAGATATATGTACCCAGTTGACACACTGTATAACTGAAAAATGGATTTGTTTTAAATAAAATGAAAAATGAAAAAAAAAGGATTCTACTAGACATTTTTGACAGCATCAATTGGGACCAGATTATGCATCACAGTTGCCTTTTCTAACAAGTGGGAATTGATAGTAGGATCCTGAATGTATTCTCCAGTCTTCCTTCAGTGGCATGAGTCAACTGAGAATACAGGTCTGTACAAAAATGGTTGGGCTTCACCTAGTTGAGGTGGCCATCTTGACATTTTTCCTCTCCACCTCAACCCAACACATTCTCCTGCAGCTAATTAGTGTCCTGTTAGTGCACATCCTAACTAAACCAAAAGACCCAGAAGAAAAACCTGGAGTCATCTACAACATACAGGGTAAGGACTGCAGCAGCTACTACTTAGGAGAAAGAGGTAGAAGACTATCAGAGCACATCTATGAACACCAATTAGCAGTCAAAAGACAGGATAAAAACTCTTTGATTGCATAACCCACGGATATTTAACCATAGTTTCAACAGGGAAACTGTGACCATCCTAGACCAAGCCAAGGCCAAAACTGCTGGAGAATTCCTGGAAGCCCGGCACTCAGACGAATCAGCCATCAACAGGTTCATTGAGATAAACAATATCTACACACCATTCAGGAGAGACAATTAACAAGCCAAAACGGGAATAAAAAGACCTTGAACTCATCTTCAACAGTAATCAACAGGTAGACAAGCTGAGATTAACACCATGATTAACATTAGCAATAAATAATACCCCAATCAAGGAACTGTCAAACAAGCTAACAGCAAACTCCCTAACCAAAGAACCACCGAGATCACGCCTACCCACCTGACAGGTAAGCCACTACATTGTAAATTGAGAGCAAACACTACGCCCAGTGGGTTGAAATAATTTAACAACTGGTTCGCCCAGTCAGGTTGGCTGTTGTGGGAGGTGTGGCCCATCCCTGTCCTCCAGCTCTGCCACACATGAGGGACAAGCCCAGGGGTGGGATTCAAATTTTTTAACAACCGGTTCTGTGGGCATGGCTTAGGTGGTGGGCGTGGCTTAGGTGGTCATGTGACTGGGTGGACATGGTTTGGTGGTCATGTGACTGGCTGGGTGTGGCCAACTCAATATCACTCACATCGAGGCACGCATCTCCTCGCCTGGCCTCTCATGACTGTGGGGATGCTGCAACAGTTGTAAGTGTGAAAAATGGTCATAAGTCACTTTTTTCAGTGCCATTGTAACTTTGAATGGTCACTCCACACAAGCAAAGTACCAGCAAAGGAGGGGGGAAAAAAACTCCAGAGAGGTTCCTGAGACAGGAAGTCTAGTCCTGCCAAGAACGTAATAAGGGTTAACAGAGAGGCAGTTTCTGTAAGCAACACCAGAATGTTTCCTTCCTGCCTTCCTTACAGGATTAGCCCAGTAATTTCTTCTAACAACCAATTCTCCGAACTGCTTAGAATGTTAACAACCGGTTCTAGCGAATAGGTGCGAATTGGTAGAATCCCACCCCTGGACAAGCCTCCCATGATGGCCAACCTGACTGTGGGCGAATCATTTGTTAAATTACACACATGCTATCAAAGTGGATCCTGGGCGCTGCGCTGCAATGGAGAACTGGGCAACGAGCAGCTGGCACGAGGAAAGGAGGAGGAGCAGGGAGAAGAAAGAGGGAAAGCGGCCTTCTCCTTCCCTCACACTGGCCACTCCGTTGCCCACTTCTCCATTGCAGCACAGCACAGTGCCTAGGATCCACTTTGATAGTGAAGGTGGGTGATTTGACAACCAGTTCGCCTGAACCAGTGCAAACCAGCTGAATCCCCCACCACTGCCTACACCTGTGATGGTGAGCCTATGGCATGCATGCCAGAAGTGGCCTGCAGAGCTTCTTCTGCTGGCACTCTAGAAGTCACCCGGAAGAGCCCTACTGTGCATGCGCATGCCCCCCCCACCAGTCAGATGATTGTTGGATATCTGCCGCACGTGCATGGGGGAGACCTGTGCATGGGAGACCAGCGCGCATGCGCAGAGGCATGCATCATGCAGGGGGGTCATGCACGCATGCACACATGCACAGGGGGTGGGGGGAGTTGTGGGCACATTGCATCATGGGTGCAGGCATGAGAGTGCGCAGACGCGCACACACTTTTGGCACTCAACGTGGAAAATGTTCACCATCATGGGCCTACACCCTACTAGCATTGATGATGTTACCTAGTTGAGTAATGAAATGTCTGCAAGGAAGCAACCAAGAAAGGACTCCTCAGTGCCAATACCTCACCTGGAGAAGCATATGGAGACAAAGCAACTTTTGTTTCCAGATTCTTGGGAGATAAAACCCACCTTAGAATGTGGTTCATCTCCAGAAGGGCCAAGATGGCTACCTCCATCCAGCTCCATCCCTTGCAAGGGTACGGCCGTGAGTTTTTCAAGAGGCAAGCGGTGCCTTTTAATGCACATGACCCTGCTGTTCCGTCGGTCTCCATCTGTGGATGCGTGTGCTTTATTAGAGATTCCCCTCATTCGCTGTCCACCCTCTTCTAGATATAATGGCACCAATTAAATTACCTGACTCCCTGACCTTAATCTGGCAGGAAAAAATTATTCCATGAAGCAGTTATGGCTCTAATTGACACGAAGGGAAAGCATCACACACCCCTTCCTACCAAAGGAGCTGCGGGGATGGATGTGGGGGGGGGTGGCGGCATGAAAATATCTCTGGCAGCTGCGGAAGCCTGTCAAAGTCACATTGATATGCTAATACCTATAGCTGGCAAAAATCACTTCTTAAAGAGAGAGACGTTGAAAATTGAATTATTTCAATTTCACTACCTAGGAATCTCCTGATCCGTCCGAACGTGTGTGTGTGTGTGTGTGTCTGTGTATAGTGCATGTGAGCAACGAAGGAAGGAGCTGTGCAGTGCTCTTTTTGGCGGGTAAACAGCTGGGTGAGGGGGTTACCATGGCAACCGCTTTGACTGATGACTGTTTTCCTCCTGATGAAGTCATTAGCTGTGTGAAATGGACTTTGAGGTTGTCAAGTACATTCTCCAGGAATATTTCAATCCGATTAGCAGGGTATTGAAAAAGGGAAGGAAGGGGACGAAGAGAGGGAGAGAGAGAGGAAGAAAGGGAGGGGGAGGGAAGGAGGAAAGAAGAGAATGAGGGAGGGAGGGAAGAAAGAAGGGAGGGAGGAAGAAAGAAAGAAAGAAAGACAGGAAGAGGGAGAAGGAAAGAAGGAGTGAGGGAGTGGTAGAGGGACGGAGGGACAGAAGGAGAGAGAGGAAGGAAGAGAGGGAGGGAGGGAAGGAAGGAAGGAAGGAAGGAAGGAAGGAAGGAAGGAAGGAAGGAAGGAAGGAAGGAAGGAAAAGGAGGGAGGAAGGAAAACTTCAGGTGGGAAAGGAACAAGGAAAGAAAATTAGGAGTGTATTGATTCTCCATAGATGATCACATTGGGGGCGCTTCAAAAGAAGCAGGCTGTACATTGTTAGGATCAGTCTATCCAATCCAATCCTGCAGCCGTCTTTCTTTCCTTCTAATGTCACTGCTCAAACAAAACTTTCACACTACTTTGTCTCTCCTTTGTCCCCATTCCACCAAGATCACCAAAATCACCCTCTCCACTTGCAGACCAAAATAAAGAGCCAGGTTTTTGCGATCAGGTTTATCTAATGTGTCCTCAGATATTGGCTAAAAATATCTTGCAGTGTCTTGAACATCTTTAATGGCTTTTTTTCCAGAATTGGAACCGGGGGTCTCTTTCATTTCCTTTGTCTCATCAGACCAGGCATAATTTCATACTATTAACCCTTACTGACATAACAATTGGAGGAAGGAAAATCAGGTCCAGTTCCAAGCTGGGAGAAAGGCGCTGGAAATAAAATGGAGGCTAAAATGGGAAGAAGGTCCATTTATTGATGAGCAAAACCAGCAACAAGCATGTGGTTCTGAGACAGCTGACAAAATGGTGGAATGAGTGGATGGATCTTTATAGGTTCCTGTGACTTTGAAGTTTGAAGTATTCTTTGGATTATGCAAGGAATGGGCTTTTGTGTCTTTTGCTATTTCAGTGGTGGTGGGCTAATCCTATTATGTCCTAAAAGGTAACGCCGTGTTCTTAGAATTTGAGTCGGTGGGTGGGAGAGACTGTAAATTCTTAATCTCATCATTTGGAGCTGAAGGTGTTTTGTTTGTGAATAGACTGGCCTAGGTTTCTTAATGGGCATAAATCTCCATCTCTGAAGATTTCAGGCATCTGCTGGAAGCTGTTGGGGCTGCTTCCTGCCTTTAAAAGCATGTTTCTCCAATTCTCCTTTGGGGAAATATATTATTCTGCCTCTTTTAATATTCCCCCAAATATTTCATTCTTCTAGGAGGAGGGAGAGGGCTTCCCACACCTTATTTCAGTCAACAAAGTCCATTTGTATTTCATTTAAGTTTATATTGCAGACCGGTGTCTCTCAAACCATGGCCCCTTTAAGTTCCATGAAGTTCGATTCCCAGAATCCTTGTGCTGGCAGGGGAATTCTGGGAGCTGAAGTCCATGCAGTTTAAAGCTTGCCAAGTTTGAGAAGCATTGCTAAAGAGAAATCCCTTAGCTTGAAATCTGTGGTTTAACATTTTGACTTGCCTCTTTGCGCTTTCTCTCTCCCGATTCATCTTGCTTGAAGAAAAATATCTGGCGAATTCAACACTGTTGCTGTTGGGTTGGGCTCACCCAGCTACGGGGGAGAAGTAAAAAAAAAGAAATACTGTTATTAAAAAGAGAAGCTGGAGTGACCTACAAGTTGGGAAGCCCACTCTTGACACGATAATGGTGATTTATTGGACGTGTATCTCATATTTCATACCCAAGCTCAAAGCACTATATTTAATGCGCCCTCTTTATATTTTATTCCACAAGGAAACCCCATGAGATACGTTGGGGCTGATATATTGGCTAAAAATCACCCAGGGATCTTGCCTACAACCTTTAGGACAACTGTCTACGGAGTTCCTTAGTCATCCAGGCCATGGTTATCACAACGGTGCTTTATTTTCCCCAAGAGGCCACTGGGCTTTCTGGTTTTTCTTTGAAGACGTTTCACTTCTCATCCAAGAAGCTTCTTCAGCTCTGACTGGATGGCGGAAGATGGAAGGATTTGTATTCCTTGCAGACAGCTGGTCATTTGCATTCGTTTAGAGGGTTGTTGAGGCCACTTGGAGGTTTATCTGTGTCCTCAGAGTCACCTGAGTGGTGCTCCTGGTTCCTGTAGTCTGCAATTTTTCCTCTGGAAATCCATTCTTGCTCCCACATGGTGGGGAATGGAAGGATTTATATTCCACACTTGTTAAGTGAATCGACTGCAGCTGTTAAGTGAGTGATGGGGTTGTTAAGTCTCTCTGGTTTTCCCACTGACTTTCAATCAGAATAGAGCTGGAAGGGACCTTGGAGGTCTTCTTGTCCAATCCCCTGGCCAAGCAGGAGACCCTAGGCCAGGGGTGTCAAACTCAAGGTTAGATCTGCTTAGATCTGTCCCGTGGGACTGCCTTGGAAATTGAAAAGGACGAGCAAATGGTAATAGGGCAGGGTGTCACACTTGATTTCATTGAGGGCTGCATCAGGGTTGTGTTTGACCTCAAGGGGGTGGGGTGTGTGGCTAGTGTGGGTGTGGCCATGGTGGGCATGTCTAGCGCAACATCACTCATCATGGGGGCACCTGTGGTGGCCCGGGCAGGGCTGGGAGGGATCCATGTTTACTAGTAGTTTGTTTTGCTAGCACTCAGCCAGCAAAAAAACAGGCTCCGAAGGGCCATGCACGGTGGCCCCTTTTTGCTGGCAGAGGGCTGCAGGAGGCCATCACAGCCGAAAAATGGGGCCCTGGGGGGGGGGGCTGTGTGGGGCAAGCTCCATTTTCACTGGCAGAGTGCTAGCAAAACAAGCTAGTAGTGTTGTGGTTCACCAGCAGCCGGTGCAGACAGCAACGGAATCAGACAGTGGGGAAGAACGGGGACCAGTCAGGGAGTCTGGAGAGGACTCGGATGAGGGTCCTGCGTCCAATCCAGAGATGGGGCCAGGACCATCGGGGAGTGAGGTGCTGCCTTTGGAGCCTTTGGAGTCTGGCAGCAGCGAGGCAGAGGAACAAGGGGAGCCTGTTCCCAATGCACGAGTGTGTGCAGAGCTGCTAGAAGGTGAGAGCAGCTGAAACAAAAGGGGTGTCTTGGGAGTAAGGCTGGGAGGTGATTGCCCCCTCCCATAAGAGATAAAAGTCAGGCCAAGATGACGAAACCTTTGCAGGAAGCAAAGTAGTTTGATCGATTCCGAGTCATCCTGGAAGCTCTTTGTACTTCGGCTGGATTTTCTTGTACTTCAGTTGGTTTCTTTTCTAATTAATTTGATACTTCTGTTTTTGGCAGCACTTCACAGAACTGAAGGGTGTGTGCTTATCTTGGGGGGACTGTTTGAGCTTAATTCCATCTGGGAATGAAAACCATTCCCAGCATTGCAATAAAATAGGTTTTGTTTTTAAAAATAAGTTTGTGAATAATTACGGTTTACGAAGCCTGGGTCAGAACAACTAGCAAAAGTGGATCTCCCCCAGCCCCGCCTGGGCCACCGCAGGTGCCCCCAATAGGAGTGATGTCAAGCTGGCCATGCCCACCCATGACCACACCCACACTGCCCACACACCGCATCCCCTCGAGGTCAAACACAACCCTGATGCGGCCCTCAATGAAATCAAGTGCGACACCCCTGCCCTATTACCATTTCGGACAAGTGACCGTCCAGACTTTAAATCTGAACTGTATTCAGAGTTTTGTAGCATTAATTCAGCTCCAGAAAAATAAACACAGATGGCTGATGCTTCATTTAACATCTTTATAAACATAATAAGTGGATTTTTTGCAAACCAGTTGTAGATTTCTCCAACATGGAGCAAACTCAGACAGAAATAGACACGTTACAAGTAACTTCAGTAGTTCAGAAACAGACACTAGTTTCACTTTAGTTCAGCAGGCAAGCCTTATACAACAGCAGAGGAGAGAAGCAGTTTCATTTTCAATAGACAGACTCAGAGCTCAACATAGCTTTAGAGCTGCAGAACTTAATATAGAACCATGCCTAGGCTATTTCTAGTTTCAGTTTCCAGCCTAGGCTATTTCTATTTTCAGTTTCCAAACAGTTCTCATTGGCTGGCTTAGTTGCTATGCCTATTCATTGGCTGACCTTGTTACCAAGCTCTATTCCAGTTCATGAATATACTCTGACAAACTGTTCCTTTTAGGAATAATTAAGAGGAAATGTAGTATAAAAGGCCAAATACATGATATTACACATAACAACAGCAGAGACGATTACATTCACACAATTTTGGAAGCGAGATACTATACCGCCAGAGGTGAGTAATCCAAAAGATATTAGAATGTGCTGAGATGGACAAACTCACTGTAGAGTTAAAAGGCAAAGAAGAGTCAGAGTACTATGCAGTATCGGATAATTGGTACGAGTGGTTGAATAGTAGGAATAAGAATAGTAGAGTGTCAACTAAACAAAAATACACCTTTGGTCATTTTAGATGCCAGCAGAAAGAGGTGGGGGAAAACAGTGCATTCCTCAAATGCCTTAGATCCGTGATGGCGAACCTATGGCACGTGAGCCGCAAGAAAAAGTACCTCACTGTGCATGCCGGAAGTGATGAAACGGGCCTATTATTCGTCCTGCAAAGCCTGCAGAGGCCTTCCTCAAGCCTCTGGGAGGCCGAAAAAGTCCTCAAACCGGTCGAAAATCAGCTGTGAAGCGCAGTGTAGGTAAGGGGGCAGCAAGGGGGATTGCGCACGCATGAGCGGGGGGAGGGGCAGGGGGCCTTCTGGGTGCTGGCATGTGAGTGCACAAGCGTGCCCACAATTTTTGGCACACAAGCCCAAAAAAGTCACCCCTCTCCTCTCCTCTCCTCTCCTCTCCTCTTCTGTATGGGTTTACATTTTTCAGACTTTGAATCTACCCAGATTATAACAAAATATGGGCAGCATCAGGGAAAACATGTGCAAGGTCTCCTACAAACACCAGTTTGTTATCTTTTACTTTATTATTTTTACCAGTGTTTCATGTTCCTTGAGTAATAAAAGAGGATGATACAAGCTTATAACCATTTTGTATACTATCAGTTGATCTAAAGACAGTGTTTCCTTCCAAAGGTGTGTCATACTGTTCTCGTAATTATTTTTTGCTATAAGATTATGAGTTATATTAAACACCAAAACTTCAAAACTGTGTGACGTGAACTGTTAATTGAACAACGGGCAGGAAAAATCAATAGATGAAACAACCATGTTTCAAATAAACCACGCATGATAATATATTAAATTGAGGAAAAATTCCAAAAAGTTGGAAATTGGTATAGTTTGGGAGAAATGGGTAGAGAAGCATAACTCAATGGCCAGATGCAGAGGGATCTATTTCGTTTAAATTTTTTTTTTTGATTGATGGGAAAATGGGGCTTAAGTGGTGGTTGACAAAACAATACAATTTGGAATTGTAAGCTGCCTAAAATTATTGATTGAAATGGATGGTGAAAGAAATAAAAATAATAGAAATAGAATGAATGATATGAATGAATGAATGATATGAATGAATGAATGATATGAATGAATGAAT
>NW_020716871.1:490819-511561 GCF_900518725.1 Notechis scutatus
TCTATTCTATTCTATTCTATTCTATTCTATTCTATTCTATTCTATTCCACTCCACTCCACTCCATTCCATATTTTCTATTCTATTCTATTCTATTCTATTCTATTCTATTCTATTCCATTCCATTCCATTCCATTCCATTCCATTCCATTCCACTCCATTCCATATTTTCTCTTCTCTTCTCTTCTCTTCTCTTCTCTTCTCTTCTCTTCTCTTCTCTTCTCTTCTCTTCTCTTCTCTTCTATTCTATTCTCTTCTATTCTATTCTATTCTATACGAAGGCAGAAGGGTAGGATTAGAAGCAGCCCTCACTCAAGATCCAACACAGGGCAAAACCATTAAGCAACAATATGAATGATTGCATCACCCTCAGAAGTCCAAACTTCAACCAAACGTAGCTCAGACAAACACCTAAGATTTGTACCTTGCCTATAGAGCCAGCTTTGACCCCTACATAACCTCTACAATAGCCAATAGAACACATGTTCTTGCACAGGAACAGGAAGCTCAAGTGCAAAGCTCAAAGAAGGTATAAAAACCTCTCACTCTCAACTCCATTTTGTCAGCTGACTGCGGACTGCTGTTGGTTCTGCTTCATCAATAAATGGACCCTCTTTCGGACTTCCGGTTTGTCGGCTTCGCGAGCGGCAGGGATTTGCGAAGCTGCGCGATCCCTGCCGCGCTAGCCGTTTTTGGGGCTCCGACCCAGATGGGTACGGAGCTAGGCTGCCCTGCAGGGGCAGCTGAAGGTAGGGGGGATCCGGAGAAGGGTTTGGGAGTTTTGCAGACCCCCTCCCCAGCCGGCAGAACCCCCTTTTCCCAGGACGGTGCAGCGGCGGTCCGTAATGGCCGCCACAAAGAAGCTGGCAGCCGGGTAAGAATGCGCAGGAGGAAGTGGAGAAAGTGCTTGAAAGGAGAAAGTTTTTCTTGGCTCCTAGGACTCTAAGACATATTTAACAAAATTCCTGAAAAGTATGACTTTCTGAATGATACCTTCGAGAAGAGGAAAAAAGCGGCAGTTTAATGGTGCTGAAAGGATAGCTTACCCTCTTTTTCTACGGAATAAAAAGTGAATATTAAGAAATCTATTTTTTTTTAGGTGAAAACTGGCTTTAAGCGATGAGTGGGAAAAGAGAGGACTAAAAAAAAATATTTGTATGCTAAGACTTTGTTGGAGGAGATGTCTTAAGGATTGAAAGACTAAAATATATTGCAATAAGATTTTAAGAAACAGATTTGGACTTTCTTTTTCTCTGATTGATACTACCCTAGGAGGAGAGAGTGGGAACTCTGTCTTGGTTTGGACTGACTGATAACTTTGGGATTGTCTTATTTTTCCTTTGGAATATTCTGACTGTTGTAAGAGAAAAGAAAAGAAAAGATTTATAATGGCTCCTTCTATTGAGGAACTGAGAAAAGATTATGAGCAAGCAAAAAAAAATGGTAAAGCTGGTTTGAAAGAAGCCTTCCTTTTTTTAGAAATGGCGCTTATTAACTATCAACAAACATTGCAGCAGATGAAGACAGCAGAAGAAGAAGAAGGAGAGGAAACCATCTTTAATAAATCTCAGAACTCGACCAAGAGGGAAGGAAGAGGGAAGAGAAGAGAAATAAAGGACTTAAGATTTTAAAAAACATTTAAGAAAGGGAAAAACAAGGTGCAAAATCAATATAAGGATGGTAAACAAAAGGGAAGAGGAATACGACAGAGAAGGGAAGCCAGTAAGGCAGAGGCTAGAAGAAGGGGGGGTAGAAAGGTTTGTTGGGAGAAGAAAGAAAGGGAAAAGGTGGAGAAAAGCTACAAAGTTTTGAAATTAAATGGGAAAAAAGGAATTTTTTTTAGGGATAAAGGATAAGTATAATTTCTTCAAAGAGATTTTGCAAGGTACATAAGATGATATGGTAGTATTGTATTAGAAATAGAAAACTTAAATGGCTTAAGAGTTGATAAGAGATTAAAATGTTGAAATGTTAATAATGATTGGTTTTAAAATATAATATGAGGGGAGATTTAGAATATTGAGCTTTAATTAAAGAGTTTAATAAGATTATGGGATTGATGTTATTATAAAATTTTCATTATAGTATTTGTTTTTAATATTTAGATCTATTGTTTAACTATGTATTTAATTATTTTGGATGTATTATTCAGTTAGAATGTACCAAGCAAAATCGGATTGGGTATTCTAAAGATTAATTTGATTAATTTAGTCGGGAGATAGAAAGGCATCATACTCTGATTAGTGATTTCAGGAGAAATTTCTTTTTTTTTTATAAGGAATGAGACAAAGGTACAATAAAGAATGGACAAAAGATACAAATATAATGACTCAAATTAAGATGATTAATTAAGATAGAATTAAAAAGAGTGAAATATGGGGAGAAGTTAATATAGAAGATTTAGAATGGTAAATAAAATAAGTAATGATATGTAAGATGAGCATGAATATAATTGAAGTCCATGAAGAGAGAGATACCTGGGTCCAAGTTACTTTCCAAAAAGATCTTTTTTTATGTTTTGTGTGTTGTGTATATATGTTTTTTTTTGGGGGGGAGAATTAATGAAACCTTGCAGAAATATAGAATGAGAATAATGGTAACTAAGTCAGAAAGAAATAGATGAAATAATAATAATAAAATGGAATAAGAGTAAAGAGAAATAAAGAGAAAATGGATAAGAGGTTTTTGTATGTTTATATGGAAATGGTTTAAAACAGAATTATAGTTTATCTGACTTGTTAAATTTATAATGGAAAAAGGTTTAAATATGTAATGGATAATGACGACTTGTGTGTTTTGAAAAAAATTAATAAAACTTGTTTAAAAAAAATAAAAAAAATAAATGGACCCTCTTTCCAATCAGCCTCCAGCCTCCATTTTATTTCCAGTGCTTTCCTCCCGGCTTGGAACTGAACCGGATGGATACTTCTTCCCACAAGACAAAATTCACTTAACAAATGGTCTTGCTTAACAACCAAACATTTCAGGCTCAATTGTGGTGGTAAGTTGAGGACTACCGTCAGACAAATGGTTGTCCAATCTCATCCAAAAAGTTCCTCTGGGCTTTATTTTATTTACATTCATCGCTGCTTTTTTAGGAATTTCCTCATCCTTCAACTGGGCAACGATCTTACCTTTCCTCTTCTCCCTGCATGCCAAGTAACAGCAACCTAGTTATCGTGGCCTTTTAATTCTGCTAATTTTCTTTCTCTTCTTACTTAGAGTCCAGATGGCTGTTCAGTCTGTCAGAAGCGAGTCACTTTGTGCCATTAAACAAACCGGGATGCATCACGCAGTTACAGCTGTACGGTTTCTCAAAGAGAAGATGACCTGTATGAATGCTGAGAGATCTCCAAAAAATAGCATTTGTTTAGGATTCCTAGAATCTGGAATTCAAAAATTATGGGAGAATGGATGCTGAAAAACCATGGTGATGTGGGTGTGCTTGGTTTGAGTTTAATTTTAAGCCAGCGCTTTCTTCAAGAATTTAAGGCAGAATATATTCCAAAGGTGCTTTTTCTGGAGGCAACTGGACTTTCTTGTTTTTTTTTCTTTGAAGGCATTTCACTCATTCAACAAGCTTCTTCTTCAGTTCTCCAAACTCCAATTTAGTAACTGGACTTTCTTTATTTTTCCTTGAAGACGTTTCGCTTCTCATCCAGGAAGCTTCTTCCGCTCTGATTGGATGGTGGAGACAGAAGGATTTATATTCCTTGCAGACAGCTGGTCATTTGCATTCTTTTAGAGAGTGGTTGAGGCCACTTGGAGGTTTATCTGTGTCCTCAGGGTCACCTGAGTGATGCTCCTGGTTCCTGTAGTCTGCAATTTTTCCTCTGGAAATCCATTCCTTATTCCCATACCACTCAAAGGCTGTTCATCTCAAATTGTGTAGCTCAAAGTCTGTAGAGATTCTCCGTCACCTAGGTCAGTGGTGGGATTCAAAGATTTTTACCACCGGTTCAGTGGGCGCGCTTTGCACACGTGCACACACTTTGCATGCATGCGTGTGCCAAACGCGCACTTTGCACATGCACAGAAGCGTTCCAACTCACCTCCTGCAAGCCTGCACTCTCCCTGTTGCTTCAGCAGCTGCTGCGTTCTGTGCCACGCAAAGCAGCTGCGCTTCACAAGCAGGGAATAAAGGTGAAAATGGGAGCCCAGGAGGGCGGACGGGCCCAACAGCAGAGCCTCAGAGAGAACCAGTTTGGTCTTTGCTGCTTATCGGTGCTACTGGCTCGGCAGAACCGGGCCAAACCGGTACAATACCACCACTGATCCAGGTCATGGTCGTCCCAAAAGTGCTTTTTCAGGAGGCAACTGGACTTTCTTTGTTTTTCCTTGGAGACGTTTCATTTCTCATCCAGGAAGTTTCCTCAGTTCTCCAAACTGCAATTTAGTGACTGGACTTTGTTTTTCCTTTAAGACGTTTCACTTCTCATCCAAGAAGCTTCTTCAGTTTGGAGAACCGAAGAAAAACAAAGAAAGAAAGATAAACCAAAAAAATAATAATCAAAGAAAGTCCAGTTCCCTCTTGAAAAAACACCTTTGGGACAACCATGATCTGGATGACTGAACATCACCATAGACAAGTAGTCCTTAATTTGTAGTCACTCATTTAGTGACCACTCAAGGTTACAGTGGCACTGAAAAAAGTGACATGACAATTATTCACACTTACAACCGTTGCAGCATCCCCATTAGGACACTTGGCAATTGGCACGTGTTTATGATTTATTTTGCAGTGTCCCAGGGTCATGTGATCACCTTTTGCGACCTTCTCACAAGCAAACTCAGTTGGGAAGCCACTTCTCTTAATAGCCGTGTTACTAGACTTAGAATAACTTTATTGTCCCTTTAGGTAAAGGTAAAGGTTTCCCTCACACATCCGTGCTAATCGTTTCCAGCTCTAAGGGGCGTTGCTCATCTCCATTACAAAGCCAAAGAGCCAGCACTGTCCAAAGACGTCTCCATGGTCATGTGACCGGCATGAGTAAATGCTGAAGGTTCACGGAACGCTGTTACCTTCCCATCAAAGTGGTCCCTATTTTTCTACTTGCCTTTTTACATGCTTTCGAATCGCTAGGTTGGCAGAAGCTGGGACAAGTAACGGGAGCTCACTCCATTACGTGGCACTAGGGGTTCAAACTGCCAAACTTTCTGATCGACAAGGTCAGCATCTTATCCACTGAGCCACCGTGTCCCTATAAATTGCATGCAGCTCTCAAAGGGTCACCACCTCCAATATACGACCAAATAAGTAAATCAATATGAAATTTTGCATAATTCACCCAAAATGATGCATACATTACACTAACTGAATAACGGCGGTGATTCGCTTAACAACTGTGGCAGAAAAGGTTGTGAAATTGGGCAAAGCTCCCTTGACACCTTTCTCATTTAGCAACAGAAATATTGGGCTCAATTGCGGTAATACATTGAGGACTACCCATATGCAAAAGTATGGCTCAAATTCCATTATTGACTGTAATATTTACTTAACAAAAACATTGAAATTTCCTGTCTCATTAGATGATGCCTCAACCTATGACCGCAATGACTTACAACCATGGTTCCAGGCTCAATTACAGTTTTAAATTGAGGACTACCTGTATCTATGTGGTTGCTAAGAGTTGGCCAGAACTTCATATTTCATAATCAATACATCAATAAATCAATCAATTAATTGTATAGAGGTATTTTGGAATGTATTCCGGTTATAAAATTAACTTTGCAAAAGGGATAAATCTACTATTTTTTAGACTCTAACTTAGCAACACAATGATGTAAACAGGTAGGGTTTGAGATTTCTAGGGAATCTATTGGGACTTTATGGTTTTAAAAACATATGTGAAAATAGCAGAGGTGGTATATTCAGCAAGTTCTGACCAGTTCTGGAGAACCGGTAGTGGAAATTTTGAGTAGTTCGGAGAACCAGCAAATCCCACCTCTGACTGGAGATTTTACAGTATCCTTCCCCTGCCATGCCCACCAACCCATGTCCACAGAACCGATAGTGAAAAAATTTGAATCTCACCACTGGTTGGTTCAAATACTGGTTGGGCGAACCAGATGCAAATTTAACATCTGGTTCACTTGAACCAGTCCAAACTGGTAGAATCCCATCCCTGACACAAATAGATGGATTGAAATTCCATTATCTCTGTAGCCAAAATTAATGTTATTAAAATGAATATTGCCTCTTATTTTATTTACGTTCTTTCAAGCAAAGCCTATATTAATGCTAAATAAATATTTTCTTCAGATTGATAGGTTGTTTAGAAAATGTATTTGGGGTCATAGTCTACAAAAGGCTTTCATTAACTAAACTGAGATTACCATATGAGGAAACAAATTTCAATCTATTGGACTGGCAGAAATATCATTGGGCATATATTTTATCAGCCATAAGTACGTGGAACGAAAATGTAATAGAATATTATCCATTATAAGCTTCATTGGAAAGTTAATATTTATTTCCATTATGGTTGTAGAACTTTTCGGATCAAATACTGTAAAAAAGATATTTTATTTCCAGGAGTAAATGCTGTGAGAAATCTTTGGGCCATATGGGGGCAAAATTGAGTTTTGATAATGAAATCCATGAATATTTAAATTCGACTTTAAAAATAAATGGTCAAATGCTTTGTTGGAAAATATAAGTAAAAGCCAAGATTGTGGTTTTAAGTCAGTTGCAATGTAATGATTATTTTCAGGATCTTTCCTGCATTCCTATGGTCTTCTTTGCTCACAACAGACTTGGATTTAAACAGGTTTTAATGGTTGTGTGTGAATGAGATATTTTAACTGTTTCAAAAGCACCTGAATTACAAGGGCCAAAAAATGGGCCACCCTGCCAATATCACACTGTAATGTCTTCAAAACAGTCTGAAATCAGTTTGATGTGCCCCAAAAACAGGGCTGCAAATTACAGAATAACAAAATTGGAAGGGGCCTTGGTGGTCTTCTAGTCCAACCCCTGCTAAAGCAGGAGGCCCTATACCGTTTCAAACAAATGACTGTCCAAATTCTTCTTTAAAAACCCCAGTGACCTACAACTTCTGGAGTAAGCCATTCCACCAGTTAATTGTTCTTAGTGACAGGAAATTTCTTCGTAGTTCTAGGTTGGATCTTTCCTTGATAAGTTTCCACCTGTTACTTCTTGTCTTGTCCTCCGGTGCTTTAGAGAATAGGTTGACCCCTTCTTCACTGTTACAGCCACTCAAATATTGGAAGACTGCTATCATGCCTAGTCCTTCTGTTCTTTAGACTAGACCAGAAGTCTCCAAACTTGGTAACTTGTTCTGTCCTCACCACACGTTAGTCTGCATGCAGCTCGACATGCAGCTAAACCCACCTATCCTCCAATAAAACAGACTGTGTGTGTAGATCTGGATGCTTTATTGAAAGAACAGAATATGGTGAAACTGGGGACAATAAGGATACATACAATGAGAACCAAAGACAAGATAGACAGTATTAAGTTACTGTGAGCATAACAATGAGTAAATACAAGCAATCTAAATCTCACCAGCAATGTTCTTTGTGTGGGATGTGGGTTTGTCCTTGGATGATCATGTGCCACAGATTAAGAATGATTCCTCTTTGTGCTTCAGCCTTCTCCAAATGCTAAAGGAAATGGAGTCTGGCTTCCAAGCGTGCACTTGTTTTGACAGTGCAGGCTAATGGATAAAGAGGTTGGGTCAGTATACTTGGTATTTGTCTCTCTGGCCACTAGATGGGGCTAGAGAGCAACAACAGTATATAAAAGTTATATGCTGGAGCATGATACAACTTAAAGACTTGTGGACTTCAACTCCAAAAATTCCTCAGCTGGCCATGCCAGGGAATTCTGAGAGTTGAAGTCCACAATTCTTGGAGTTACCAAGTTTGTAGACCCCCTGGACTAGACATATAATAATTCTCAATGCAATGAACAAATTCCATGGGAAAACCATTTCGAATCGTCCCTTGCTTTAGAAATTTAATCCACACCAAATCAAAATGACTCGCAATATCAACCACAACTTTAGCAAACCCATTTACCAAACCATCACGTGTTCTTTGTAATGAATCCATGCCAGTCGGAGCTGCCTTTTCCATAACACACATTACGCTTTCAATTCAGTTTTAAAAGACTGGACAGCAATTTGTCTGGAATAGTATAGGGTTTCCTGCTTCAGCTGGGGGTTGGACTAGAAGGCTTCCAAGACCCCTTCCAGCTCTGTTATGGTCCATTTCACTGCAGCATTTAGAAAAAATTGATGCTTCTGAGAACAGTAATGCTTTGCATATTTGTTTCAAAGCTGCAGAAATCTGGTTCAGATGCAAACCAGGCCAACTTTCTTCCCCATGGTTGTAAGCAGGGATGGGCTGCTGGGGGTTCACAGGGGTTCAGGAGATTCCCCTAGCTAAGATTCTGCACAGTTCAGAAAAACCCCTAATCCCACTCCTGGCTGGTCCCACCTGCCCCTCCCCTCCCCTTCTAGGAGTCCCCACATGTCATGCCCCGATTGGAGACTGACTGAGGGAGAGGAGGAACAGATGACAAGGAGTGGAAGGGTGGCTCCAGAGGTTGTGGAGGAGGCTGGGGAAGGGCAGAGGCCGGCTGAGCAGTCAGAGGAGGACCCAGGCCCATCCCCTACCCTTCCTAGGGCACGTAGGGAGGAGAGGATAAAGGAGAGACATGGTCTACTCAGGAGGAGAGAGCCTCGATCCCCTTCATGGGCTGCAGCTGTGGCAACTGAATAAGAGGACAGACCTGCATACTGGCGAACGCTGGAAACAAATCATGTAAATATCTCTAGTTTATAGTTCCTCTCTGAGTTTGGCATCCTTCCCAGTGTGTGTTATATTTGGACATCCTCCAGCCCTTTATCTTGCCTGGTTTGTGTTGCTTTTTTCCTTCTTCTTGTAACTGTTTGTGTGGGAGTTTTTTGTCTTTCGTCAAGAATATCCGGAGCTTGGCAGCAAAGTGAAGGAATAAAAGGGGCTTCACCTGTTTTCTGTGACTGTGTTTGTTTTGTATCCCACCCTGCGTCATCACACCACACGGCCCATTTTGGATGCAGGCAAGTGCAGAGCCCATGCAGAGGCTTGGGGAGGGGGAAAATGGGCCTCCCGGAAGTTCAGGAAGGCTGGAAATGGGCCCGTTTCCGGCTTCCAGAGAGCCTCCTGAGCCCAGGGAGGCCATTTTCTCCCTCCTGGAGGCTCAAGAAAGGCCTCTGGAGCCTGGGGAGGGGAAAAAAACCCCACTAACCCTAACCCTGCCGTGGTGCTGGAGGCTGACTAGGCCACGCCCACCATGGCCACGCCCACCCAGCCACCGGGCAGAGAACCCCTTGCTAAAAATTTTGAAGCCCACCCCTGATGGTAAGTCATTCTTTTTCCAGGCAAAGCCAAGCTAGAAAGAAATAGATGGTTGTTCCATCACGAACCATCAGAGAGTCTCCAGTAAAACGCTTCTCTTCTCTTTCTTTTTCTTTTCTTTTTCTTTTAAATTTTCTAAGCTGGTATTTCTATCCTGCCCAAAATATCTTCCAGCAGGTGAGCTTACAACTGCCATCTCAACCCACTGAGCTTTTAATGATTTGTTCAATCTTGTTTTGTTTGCCAGCCTGAGCGGATCACATCCAGCGTGGGGTTTAAATTGCCTGGCAAACAAACACTTTCAGCCTTAGCTCTTTTGAGTCTTTTCACCTCCTCTGCACTCATCCTGAAAAGGCCAAGCAATCTATTCCCTTTCGCCCCCACAGCTTTCTTTTTTGTTTTTTTCAGAAACAGTCCGATAAAGAAAAATAAAGCAAGAGTAATCCACGCAATGTTTTTTTTTTTTCCTCCTCCTTTTAAAGCCAAGGGGAACCAGAACTGGTTAAGTGATGATCAGGAGTGGAACCAAAAGAGTACAGCTGTGTTAATCCCGAGTTTATGTTCTACAACATAATCTCAGGATTAATTTTGAAAGAAGGAAATGGCCTGACCAGCATGATGTACCTTCCTCTAATCACAAGTAGGCATATAGCAGAGAGTTATGCATAGTGAATTGTGGTCCCTGTGGAGGTCTTTGGTGCTCTTTGAGCTTGGTTGTTTTCTTTCAGACGTTTCATGACCCAACTAGGTAACTTCATCAGTGCTAGAAGGGAGAGGGGTTTGTGGAATGGTGGAAGAGGAGGAGGACTGTGGGGTCCTTGGTGCTCTCTGAGCTTGGTGGTTTTCTTGCAGATATTTCCTTACCCAACTAGAGGAGGAGAGGAGGAAGAGGAAGATGACTATGAGGTCCTTGGTGCTATCCGAACTTGGTTGTTTTCTTGCAGACATTTCATTACTGTTGGAGGAAAAATCCAGGTCCAGTTCCAAGCCAGGAATAAACTTGGGTATGATTGGAAAGAAAGTTGGTTTATTGATGAGCAGAACCACCAACAGCATGTGATTCTGGGACAGCTGACAAAATGGAGCTGAGTGGGTTTCATACCTTTTGGATCCCTGTGGGGTCATGTAGGGGTCATGGCTGGCTCTATAGGCAAAAGGGGAAATGCAAATCCTAGGTGTTTGCCTGAGTTAATCTTGTCAACCTTTGACTTGTTGCTTAACTGAAGTTTTTGTCTGACCCAGTCTTTCTGAACAGATTACCAAATCTGCATTTCTAAAAGCTGGCCTCCTCAGTTTCTGCTTGTGGGAGGAAGATGGGTGCTGGTTTCTACCTCCCTTAAGATTTTTTTTCCATTTCTCCTTTAGGGGAAATATTCTGTCCTGCCCTTTTAATATCCCCAAAAATATTTCATTCCTTAGGAGGGTGGGTGGGTGCTGATTTTCTACATTACCCAGCCAGGTAACATTAGCAGTGCTAGAAGAGAGTGAGGTTTGCTCTTACTTTTATATACTAATGGTTTGCCCTGTCGGTGTAGATATGAGTGGTCCTTGTGTTTCCTGGATTGGCCTGTTGTTTACTGTTAACTAGTTTAGCAGTTCCTTGATTGGAATATTTTTTTGCTTCTTGATTGTAGGTCTAACGCTAATCTTGGTGTTATTTGGGTGCTGACTGCTGGTGAGGAGGTGTTTTGGTCCTTTGGTTTCCTTTCCGGGTTTTTAATTACCTCTTTTGAAAGGTATGTAGATGTTATTTATCTCAATGTGCCTGTTGATGGCTGATTTGTCTGAGTGCCAGCAAGCCATTTATATAAAAACAGAGAGCAAACCCCACTCCCTTCTAGCATCGATGACATTCCCCAGTTGGGTAATGAAACATTTGCAAGAAAACAACTAAGCTCAGAAAGGACCCCACCATAAAGTACGGTTGGAGCCTGAGTCAGTGGAGGAGGACGAGCCAGAGCTGGGGCCGATGGAGGTCAAAAGCCTCGTTGGCTTTGGAGGAATGCAGGGAGGAGGAGGAGGAGGCAGCCCCAGGTCCCTTGGGCTTGGGACAGCTTGCCAGCAGGGAAGAACAGGGGCAGGATGACCGAGAGAGGGGGAAAGAGAGGGCAGGCAGTGGAGATGAAGAGCAATGGAGCTAAGGTGATGAGCAAGGACTGCCCCCTCCTGATCCCTGAGCACGGAGAGTGGAGAGAAGACGGGAACAGTGCAGGCTGACCCAACAACTCAAGTGAAGAGCGTCCCACCCCTCTTCACAAAGCATACTTGGGGAGTGAGACTTAAGGAAACACTGTGGGGAGGGGCATCGAGAACAAATGCTGACTTCATGGAGTTTTGTGTGCCACTGCCAATGTCTAGAGTTCGCTGAACTCATTGCCTTGCTCCTTGCTTCGTTGGACTCCTTGACTGGTTCTCTTGACCCGCTGGACTTCTTGCCTTGAAGCCATTTTGCTGGACTACTCACAGCCAGAAACTGCTGGAGATGTGTGTGTATGTATGTGAAGAGCGCTTTGTTCCGGGACTTGCCATAAGCGTGGGAGTATTGGGGGGAAAGTTGGAGCAATAAAAGGCTATCAGCTGACTGTGTTGCCTCTGTGCCTTGCCCCCAGGGTCATCATACTACTACAGCTAAGGACAGATTTGAAGCTCTGAGATCTGCCTGCATTTCAAGTAGTCTGTTAGTTCCTGTCATGCCCCTGTCGAAGTCTGAATCTGAGGAGGAGGAAGAAGAAGCTGACAGGGAATGGCTCCATTGGCTCCATTGGCTGTGGAGGAAACTGGGGAAGGGCAAAGTCTGGCTGGGCAGAGCAGGGAAGAGGTTGAACAAGGGAGAGGGAGTTCAGAGGAAGACCCAGGTCCACCCTCCTCTTCATCCCAGGGCACGCAGGGAGGAATAGAGAAGAGAGCAATGTGGGTTGTGTGGCTTACGGGGGAGGAAAGGGCCCCGATTCCCTTCATTAGACACACCTGGGAAAAGGAGTTTAAAAGAGATGCAAGCTGAGTGTGGCATCTGCTGGGAACAAACGTGAGTTTATCTTGTGTTGACTTTGGTTATCTGTGTTCCTGGCATCCTCCCAACTTTGTTGAGTTATTGCCGTGTCTTCATGTCTGGAATTCTTGCTCCTGCTCTGCCGGACTAAATTACCTCATTTTGCCTTGATTGGACTTATAGTTACAGTTTTTGTTGACCAAGTTTTAGACTTGATTCTCTGCAACCAAAAGCTGTTCCTGGGAGAGTTTTTCTCCAGCCCAAGAAGGTAACCAGGTCATTGGGGGCAAAGTTGGAGCCAATAATACAACCCTACCTCAACCCATCCACCATCACCCAAGACTAGGCACGCATGCCCCCAACTACCTCAATTCCAACTACTGCCAGCCTTAAATGCGAACTACTCAATGCAAGAAGCCTCGTGAATAAAATACCTGAATTTCTCTTCCTCCTAAATATGGCTAACTTCGACATTATATTTGTCTGTGAAACATGGCTCAATGCATCTCTCCCCGACTCCATTACCACAGTAAGAGACTATCATGTTTACAGATCAGATCGTGAAAATCGTCGAGGAGGTGGTGTTGCTATATTCTATAAAAAATCCTTACATCTAAAAAATATCCAAGTTACCCAGGAGCTTGCCCTTCCTGAAACCATCATCTGTGAACTATCCTTAAGTATCACAATTCGATTCTTACTATGTTACAGAGCACCTGATTATGACATCGAACATGTAAACAAGCTAAATACATTACTAACATGGGCTGCATCCTGCCCATACCCTTTTATCCTTCTTGGTGATTTCAATCTACCTCATATTGACTGGACCCTAAATGATTGTACAACTGAAATCATACACACAACCTTCTACAATGCTATTACAAATCTGGGACTGGAACAACTAGTAATCAACAACACTAGACTAAACAACTGCCTCGATCTCATCTTCTGCAACAGTTTGAACCTAATTTACGGAATACAAACTAAAGAACCCTTTTCCAGTAGTGACCACAATATGATTGGCTTTTGTCTCAACATACATCCACACAAAAATCACCACAATGATGTAATCCCCTATTGTAACTTCAAAAAAGGCAACTATGATCTTATAGACAACGATCTCTCATCCCTTGATTGGCAATCTATTCACTGGATGCAATACTGTTGAAGACCATTACAACATATTTTTACTTGAAGTCAAAAGAGTCATCAAACTATATGTTCCAACAACAACTCCCAAAACAAAACAAAAAAGCAGATTGCCCATATCAATAAGGAAACTTCAATCCAAAAAGAGATCACTCTGGCGGAAAAACAAATCTGGTCACGTTGCCAATTTCAAAAACCGATACAAAAATTTATGCCACCAGATAAAGACTGAATGCACCAATTATCACATTAAACAAGAGGAAAACCTTCTAAGCACCAATTCCACCCAAGCTTTTTACAATTTTGTAAACAACAAACTAAAAGACTCAAGGTCCATCCCTCCCTTGATAGGACCTGATGGTAAAGACTGCAACGACGACACCATTAAAGCCAACATCTTTAACACATTCTTCGGCTCAGTATTTGTAAACAGCAATGGATCATGCCCAGTATTTCCTAGCCGTACCACAGATAACAACAATGATCTAATACATATCGATTTCACAGAAGACAATGTCGAAAAATCACTACGCAATCTAAAACCATCTCTATCTATTGGACCGGATGGAATATGTGCCTACTTCTTAAGAAAGCTATCCACTGCCATAGCCAAACCTCTAAGCATAATCTTTGAAAAATCTTTCAGGACCAGCTCCTTGCCTAACCTATGGTCACAAGCCACAGTCATCCCCATCTTCAAAAAGGGAGACCCAAGCCTAGTTGAAAATTACAGGCCAATCTCCTTATGCTGCGTCACCTGTAAAGTCATGGAATCAATTATTAACCAATCCATCATCCTCCACTTAGAGACAAACAACCTACTCTCCAATAAACAATTTGGTTTCAGAAAAAAACTATCCTGTAATCTGCAACTCTTACACTGCAAAAACATATGGACGACACAACTCGACCAGGGCAAAGCAATAGACGCAATCTACATAGACTTCTGTAAAGCCTTTGATTCAGTGGTACACGACAAACTACTCCTAAAAATAAAATCCTATGGTATCTCTGGACAACTGAATAACTGGATAGAAGCATTCCTGTCAAACAGACAACAAATGGTCAAAATCGGGAGCGTACTATCAAATCCAGTACCTGTCAATAGTGGTGTTCCCCAAGGCAGTGTTCTAGGACCAACTCTCTTCATACTCTACATAAACGACCTCTGTGATCATATTAAGAGCAATTGCGTTCTCTTCGCTGATGATGTAAAGCTGTTCAATACCACAGACAATACTGCTACCCTACAAAAAGATCTTGACTATGTATCTGAATGGTCAAACAAATGGCAACTTCAAATCTCAACAAATAAATGCTCTGTCTTACATATTGGCAAAAAAAATCAGAAAATAAAATACAAACTGAATAGTCAAGATCTTGTTGATGACCCAAGCTCTGTAAAGGACCTTGGAATACTCACCTCTAATGATCTAAGTGCTAGAGCCCACTGCAACTACATAGCCAAAAAGGCATTAAGAGTTGTTAACCTAATCCTACGTAGTTTTTTCTCTGGCAATATCACACTACTAACCAGAGCATACAAAACATTTGCTAGACCAATACTCGAATACAGTTCATCAGCCTGGAACCCTCATTTCGTATCTGATATTAGCACAATTGAGAAAGTCCAGAAATATTTCACAAGAAGAGTTCTCCACTCTTCTACTCGTTGTAGAATACCTTATGCCACCAGACTTGAAATTCTAAAACTAGAAAACCTTGAATTACGCCGTCTTCGGTCTGACTTAAGCATGGTATATAAAATCATACATTGCAATGTCCTACCTGTCAATGAATACTTCAGCTTCAACCATAACAACACAAGAGCACACAATAGATACAAACTCAAAGTAAACCGCACCAAACTTGATTGCAGGAAATACGACTTCAGCAATAGAGTGGTCAATGTCTGGAATACTCTACCCGACTCTGTAGTCTCTTCCCCAAACCCCAAAAACTTTAACCTTAGACTGTCTACCATTGACCTCACCCCTTTCCTAAGAGGTCTGTAGGGGGCGTGCATAAGCGCACCATCGTGCCTACCGTCCCTGTCCTATTGTTTCTCTTATTCTTTTATTTTTCTTATATGTACCCATTTCATGTATTCACAACTATGTATACACTTATACTTATTATCTTGTAAACAATTGGCAAATCAAATAAATAAATAAAGGGACTCCTGCTGATTATCTGTCTGTGTTGCCTTTGTGCCATCACAAATGAACTGGTTCTTTTAAAAAAACAAACCATATGGTAGCCTTTTGAGGTTGCTTCTCATTTTCGTTCTCCCACCGGAATGTCCCATTATTCACACAAGCCAGAAAGGAGGAGATTCCACTGGGAAAAATTCAGCTCAGACTAACGGAGAGATCCTTGAATTTGGCGGCGGAGCATGTGGGATGAAGAGACTTCATTAAGAAGTTCCCATTGTCCTTTCTGTTAGGGATCTTTGATAAACAAATATCAAAACAAGTGAAATATATAATAATACACATTTTGACAGCGGCCAGATTGGCTTTTGCACAATGTTGGAAGCAGCCTCATGTTCCATCAGAGGAGATGATCATTCAAAAAATTTCAAGTTGTGCAGAAATGGACAAATTAACTTTGGCATTAAAAAATAAAGACACTTCAATATACTACAACAGCTGGAACTGCTGGTACAAATGGATAGACCAAAGATAGACTTCACACTAAAAGGCAAAAGAGGATAGGATAGATCCATAGTAGTGATACACAGATATATGTAAGGATTAGGTGTGTGTATATATAAGGATATAAGGGGGAAAGGAGGGAGTAAAGAAGGAAAAAGGGAAAGAAGGAAGAAAGGAAAAATAATAAAAATGAAGGAAGGAAGGAAGGAAGGAAAGAAGGAAGGAAAGAAGGAAAGAATGAAGGAAGAAAGGAAAAAGAGGAAGGAAAGGAGAGGGAGGGAAGGGAATGGAGGAGGAGAAGGGAGGAAGGGAGAGAGGGAAGAAAGGAGGGGGGAAGGGAGGGCGGGAAGAAGGAAGGAGGGAGGGAAGGAAAAAGAATAAAAAGGGAGGGAGGAAAGAAGGAAGGAAAAAGAATGAGAGGGAGGAAGGAAGGGGGAGAGGGAGGCAAGGAGGGGGAAGGGAGGGAGGAAAGAAGGAAAAAGGGAAAGAAGGGAGAAAGGAAAAAGAACAAAAATGAAGGAAGGAAGGAAAAAGTATGACTGAGACAGGCAGGCAGGAAGGAAGGAAAGGTCCCTTTGTATATATAAGGCATAAAATAAGGATTAAAAAAGAGGTCTTACAAACTGTTGAGGATGAGAATGTTTTTAATTGTTTTCTATTTTTTTCTTTCTATTTTCTTCTCCCTTTCTTCTTTTTCTCTCTTTCATTTATGTATGTGTTGTTGGTTTGTTTTAATTGTAAAATCAATAAAATTTATTTATTTTTTTAAAAAAAGAAGAAGTTCCCATTGTCCTTTTTGACACCCCTTTTATTTACTAACGCCTTGCGCGTTCTTTCTGCCGAGTTTGCTCCATGCTCCCCCAAGTCTAATTAGGAATGAAGCTCTGGTACCAGTTGAGACCTGGGAAGAAACTGGGTAGTTTTCGACTTTCTTACGGGTTGCCCACTCCTTATTGATTTTGGTTTTACTGCTTGTTAGATGTGGAGCGCAATCAATAATGGACTTGCGGGGTCATTGATTAATGTGGAAGAAGATATCACAACGGCTTATGTTGCTGTAGTAAGGGACAACTCTTTTCAGGAAGTGGTCCTACTCCTAGCTCTCTTACTTTCTCCCTTATTAAAACAAAAATAACAGCAAATAAAGGTAGTCTTCAACTTACAACAGTCCGCTTAGTATCCATTGGAAGTTACAACGGCACTAGAAAAAGTGGCTTATGACCATTTTTCACACTTATGACCATCGCAGAAGTCCCGTGGTCAGGTGATTTACATTCGGATGCTGGACAGCTGGCTCACAGTTATGACGGTCACAGTGTCCCGAGGTTCACGCAAACCCCTTTTACGATCTTCTGATGAGCAAAGTCAATGGGGGAAGCCAGATTTGCTTAACAACGGTGTTACTAACTTAAAAACTACAGTGATTCACTTAACAACAGTGGCTAAAAAAAGCCGTAAAATGGGGCAAATCTCACTTGACGATATTTCTCACTTAGCAACATAGGTTTTGGGCTCAGTTGTGGGCATAGGTTGAGGACTGCCTGGATTTATTACATTTTTGTGCTGCCCATCTTTCCTACAAGGGACTCAGAATGGGCTCCCCAGTTATGAAACAAGTGAAAAATATTAATTAAAATATTGGTGGAGAACTACCTTCATTTTTATTTTCATGATCTTTTCTCAGTTTGAAGGTTCCCTAAGTCCTCCATGTCTGATGTGCTATGTAGTAGCTATAACTGGCAAAAGTACTTTCTAAAAATTAGAGATGTGAGTCTCTGGAATGGAATGGAGTGGAGTGGAGTGGAGTGGAGTGGAGTGGAGTGGAGTGGAGTGGAGTAGAGTAGAGTAGAGTAGAGTAGAGTAGAGTAGAGTAGAGTAGAGTGGAGAATATGGAATGGAATGGAAGGGAAGGGAATGGAGTGGAGTGGAGTAGAGTAGAGTAGAGTAGAGTAGAGTAGAGTAGAGTAGAGTAGAGTAGAGTAGAGTAGAGTAGAGTGGAGAATATGGAATGGAAGGGAAGGGAATGGAGTGGAGTAGAGTAGAGTAGAGTAGAGTAGAGTAGAGTAGAGTAGAGTAGAGAATATGGAATGGAAGGGAAGGGAATGGAGTAGAGTAGAGTAGAGTAGAGCAGAGCAGAGCAGAGCAGAGCAGAGCAGAGCAGAGCAGAGCAGAGTAGAGAATATGGAATGGAATGGAAGGGAATGGAATGGAATAGCATAGAATAGCATAGAATAGCATAGAATAACATAGAATAGCATAGAAACAGAAACGGAATGGAGCAGAACAGAACATGATGGAATAGAATGGAATGGAATGGAATGGAAAGAAAAGAAAAAAGAAAAGAAAAGAAAAGAAAAGAAAAGAAAAGAAAAGAAGGACGGGACCGGAATGGAATGGAATGGAATGGAATGGAATGGAAGAGAAGAGAAGAGAAGAGAAGAGAAGAGAAGAGAAGAGAAGAGAAGAGAAGAGAAGAGAAGTTGGAAGGGACCTTGGAGGTCTTCTAGTCCAGCCCCCTGCTCAAGCAGGAAAATATATACCAGGATATATTTTTCCAACGAAATGCAGCTGGCAGCCCTAGAAAAACCTCTATCTAAACAGCTATAAAATTCTTCTCTTCACACATTGCTTCTTCCCATTACTTGTTGTTATACTTACAATAGAAGTATTCCTCCAAGTACAGGTACTCCTCGACGTACGACCACAATGGAGCCCCAAATTTCCATTGCTAAGTGAGACAGTTGTTAAGGGAGCTTTCCCCCACGATACGACCTTCCTTGCCACCATTGTCAAAAGGAATCCCTGCAGTTGTTCAGTTAGTAACACAGTTGTTAAATGAATCCGGCTTGCCCATTGGCTTGGCTTGTCAGACGGTCTCAAAAGTTGATCCCATGACACACACACCCCGGGACACTGCAAACCGTCATAAAGATGAGTCAGCATGCTAAGCACCTGAATTTTGATGTGACAGTGGGGACACTGCAATGGACGTTCAGTGTGAAAAGTGGTCATAAGTCCCTTTTTCCAGTGCCATTGTCAACTTGGAATGGTCACTAATGATCTTCTGTAAGTCGAGGACTACCTCTAATGGCAAGGCACCACAAATAATTCACAAGGCAATCCTTGTAAAAAGGATACCTCCATATGGGCCTGGAAATACTGGAAGATATATAACTAGTCCTCAACTTACAGCCTGTTGTGGTTTGCTGGCAGCAGGTGTGGACAGCTGAGGTCTTGGAGAGCGAGGACTCAGATGAGGGGCCTGCATGTGATGCAGGGATGGGGCCAGGACCATCAGGGAGTGGAATGCTGCCTTCAGAGATTGTGGAAGTTGGCAGCAGTGATGAAGATTTTCCTGAGGAGCCTGTGCCAAGTGCGTGTGCGCAGGGCTGCTCAAAGGAAAGAGCAGCTGCAGCAGCACAGGTGACTCGGGAGTAAGGCTGAAAGGTTATGGCCCCTCCCTTAAGAAATAAAAGCCAGCTGAGAAACCGGAGTTCTTTGCAGGAAGCAAAGAAGTTTTTGCCCTCAAGCCTTGTGGACGTTCAGAATACCTTGGTTGGTGTTTGGAGACTCTTTGTGTTTGAAATATTTCTTAGTAACTTTATCTAGTGTTCTTGGCAGCCTTGCACAACCTTCACAAGGCTCGTTCTTATCAGAGACAATTCGTTTGAAACAGCCTTTTAACCGGGAAGGAACGGAATTTGTAAAGAATCGTGAAAAGGTTTTGCTGTTACCTCTGTTTGGTGTTTGTTTCCATGGAACAAGGTTTGGGTCAGAACACAGCCATTTGTTTAGCGACCACTTGAAGTTAATACGGTGCTGAATAAAGGGATTTATGACCAGCCTAATGGTGGTATGCTACCGGTTCGGACCGGTTCAGCCAAACCGGTAGTAAAAAAAAGCCTCGACAATCAGCTGAGAAGAGGGGGAAAAAATCCTCCACTTTTCTCTTCTTTATCCTCTCAGCTGTTTGATGCTTCGGGCCTCAACTGGTGTGGGGAAAGCTGCGTGCGCGTGCAATCACCAAACCGGTAGTGGAAACAAACAAGTAGGATCCCACTGCTGGGCCAGTCTTCACACGTACGACCATCGCAGCCTCCCCGTGGTCACGCATGATCCAGATGAGGGGCTTGGCAATTGGCCTGCTGCAGCAGCATCCTGAGGTTGTGTGTTTCCTATTTGTGACGTCCTCCGCTGGCTTCTGACAAGCGAGGAAAGCTAGGTTCCCTTAACAACTGCAAAAAATGGCCAGGAAGAAAGCGGGGTGGGTGGGTGGTGGTTTAGATTTCTTTCTCACCATTTCTATAGTTCTCCCACCCCGCCAGAACAGAAAGAGACTAATAAGGAGGGGTCTGAGAAAGTGGAGAAGGGGGAGACATTAGACCCCCCACTTGGCACTTGGGGTGAGGAGGACACGCTTTGCGGGATAAAGAATTGGGGTAGGGGTGGAAGGGGGCAGCTGAAAGGCTGATGAGAAGTTGTGAGAATTCTCTCTCTCTCTCTCTCTCTCTCTCTCTCTCCATAGACCTTCTTCAGTTCATTTCTAGACTGTAGCAGCCCAAAGTCAATGAAATGATTCC
>NW_020716871.1:516561-532931 GCF_900518725.1 Notechis scutatus
CCCCCCACCAATATACATTGAAAGGGCCTTTTTTTTTTTTTGCAAACTTGGGGCTGTGGGAAGGAATGGATTAAATAAAAACAAAAACGAAAAAGAAAGAGAGAGAAAAAAAGAAGAAAAAAGCAGAATGAACCAGTGAAACTATCCAAATCTAATTAACTAAAGGAGCTGAAGACTTTTTAAGCATCTCGCTTTCCCCGTCTTTGTATCTGTATTTATAACTTTGAGGCCACACAGAAAAGGCCAGGAAGAAAGCGGTGGGGTGGTGGTTTAGATTTCTTTCTCACCATTTCTATAGTTCCCCCCCAGAACAGAAAGAGACGAATAAGGAGGCGTCTGAGAAAGTGGAGGAGGGGAGACATTAGACCCCCACTTGGCACTTGGGGTGAGGAGGACACGCTTTGCAAGATAAAGAGTTGGGGTGCAGGGGGGGGGCAGCTGAAAAGCTGGTGAGAAGTTGCCAGAATTGGCTCTCTCTCTCTCTCTCTCTCCCCCTCTCTCTCTCCACAGACCTTTTTCAGTTCATTTCTATATTGCAGCAGCAAAGTTGATGAAATGATTCTGTCAAAGGGACCCTTCCTTCCTTCTTTCCTTCCTTCCTTCCTTCCTTCCTTCCTTCCTTCCTTCCTTCCTTCTCTTATTCTTCCTTCTTCCCTTCCTTCCTTCCATTCTTTTTGCTTCCTTCCTTCCTCACTCATGCTTTTTCCTTCCTTCCCTCCTTCCTTCTTTCCTCCCTCCCTCCCTCCCTTCCTCCTTCCTTCCCTCCCTTCCTTCCTCACTCTCATTCTTTTCCTTCTTCCCTCCCTCCTTCCTTCCCATTCTTTCTCCTGTGAGCTTTTAAAATACATTTTAAGTCTAACCACGCTTGTGATAATCGACAGAAAAAGAGCAACTGAGAACATGAAACTCTGACAGAATTTCAAAATCCGAGATAAATCAGTATTGATAAAGTCACCTATGTCCTTATTTAGTTTGTTTGCATCAATTATAATTAAGCTATAAGGTCCTTTAAAATGTCAGAAAATAACACTTCTGAGAATTCAGTTGATATTCTCAAAAGTTATTAACTGCCTCTGGAACTCATTATCTTAAAAGTTATGCCTTTTAGCCAGGATTAACACCAAGAAGTACTTTAAGGTTTGATGGTTCTGCAAATCTACAGAGATTTTAATGTAATGGGCATTGATTTTATTATTTATTATTTATTTGTTTGTATCCCACCTTCCTTAGTTTTACAAATAACTCATGGTGGCGAACATATCCAACACATCCTTCATCCTCCTATTTTCCCTACAACAACAATCCTGTGAGGTGGATTGGGCTGAGACTGACCCAAAGTCACCCTACTGGCTTTCATGCCTAAGGCAGGACTAGAACTCACCGTCTCCTGGTGATTGGCCCAAAGTCATCCTACTTGTTCTATATTAACATTCTCCAAATCCTGAGTTCTGATTGGTCCACGCGGACCGCAACCCGATTGGTTAACTAAACGACTGTGATTGGCGCGCTAAGAATCTACCGCGATTGGCCGAGCTGATCGCGGGAAATTAGAAGCGCTGCCATTGACCACCGAGCCGCCGGCCGGCTGAATAAAGCCAAGCGGCTCGCAGGTCCTGGACAGAACTGTATATTCTTCAATAAAGTGCTGAATGTGCACTTTGAGTCTCGCGTCTCCATGCAACCCGATCTACCCGGGACCGATCTACCCGGGACCGATCTCCCAGACTTAACACTACTGGCATCCAGTTTTGGTTGCTGTGATGTAAAAAAGATGTTGAGACTCTAGAAAGAATGCAGAGAAAAGCAACAAAGATGATGAGGAGACTGGAGGCTAAAAGTTATAAAGAATGGTTGCTGGAACTGAGTAGGCCTAGTTTGATGAAAAAAAGGACTAGGTGAGACATGATAGCAGGGTTCCTATATCTCAGGGGCTGCCACAAAGAAGAGGGAGTCAAGCTATTCTCCAAAGCAACTGAAGGCAGGACAAGAAGCAATGGATGGAAACTAACCAAGGAGAGAAGCAACCTAAAACTAAGGAGAAATTTCCTAACAGTGAAAATAATTAATCGGTGGAACAACTTGCCTCCAGAAGCTGTGAATGCTCCAACACTGGGAGTTTTTAAGAAGAGATTGCATGATCATTTGTCTGAAGTGGTGTAGGGTTTCCTGCCTAAACAGGGGGTTGGATTCAGGGGTGAGCTTCAAATATTTCGGCAACTCCAATCCACATGTGGTTGGAGAAAATGACAAAAAAAGCATATAGACTTGAAACCAGAGATATTTTTATTGGGAATTTTACCTGAAATATATAGTAAAGACTTGAAATACCTGATTGTAAATGTATTGACAGCGGCTAGGATTGTATTTGCTAAAAACTGGAAAAATGAGAAGATACCATCGCAGGAGGAAATCATTAAGAAAATATTGGAATGTGCTGAAATGAGTAGATTGACATTTGAAATTAGAGAACAAGAGGATAAACAATTTTATAAAATTTGGGATCTTTTCTATCAATGGTTAGATAACAAAGTACGGTAATGAAATATGTAGATTTCTAGAAAATAATAAATATATAAAGATGTACTTCTTTCTTATTATAACTACAAAATGATTTTAGGATAGATTTGGGATGATAATATGAATTGTCATACAACAAATTAAGTAAATTATGGTTATCTTGTAAAACATGAATGAATAAAAGTATAGTCAAATGATTGATTAATAATGATACTAAGGTATTTAGTTTTTGATTGACAATATGAGATTATATGTAATGTAATTGTAATTGAAGACTACGAAATGGAAGCACAAAACAATTTGTAAAACAACCGGCACACTGTATGTATACCTATGGAAGACAGCTTGATGTTTTTATGTTTTGTTTGTTTATGTTTGTTTTTAAAAACCAATAAAATAAAATAAAAATATTTCAGCAACCGGTTCTCTGCCCAGTTGCTGGGTGAGCGTGGCCATGGTGGGCGTGGCCTAGTCGGCCTCCTGCATCCATGGCGGGAAGGCCATTTTTGCCTTCCCCAGGCTCCGCAGGCTTTCCTCAAGCCTCTGGGAGGGCAAAAATGTCCACCCCCTGGCTCGGAGGCCCTCCAGAGGCCGGAAATGGGTCCATTTTCAGACTTCCAGAACTTCCAGGAGGCCCATTTTTCACCTTGCCCAGGCTCTGGAGGCTTTTCTTGATCCTCTGGGATGGCGAAAACGGCCTTCCCCAGGCACTGGAGGCCCTCTGGAGACCAGAAATGGGCCCATTTCTGGCCTTTTGGAACCTCTAGGAGGCCTGTTTCCTCCCCTCCCTCAGCTTTTGTGCGGGCCCTAAACTTACCACGCATCCAAAATGGGCAGCGTGGAGACTGCTGAGAGGGGACGGGAGGGCTGGGCAGGGACAGCCAGGGGTGGGATTTGGTGGTTCGCCGAACCAGCCATAGCAAATAACAAATGGCAGCTTCAAATCTCAACAAATAAATGCTCTGTCTTACATATTGGCAAAAAAAAATAAGAAAATAAAATACAAGCTGAATAGTCAAGACCTTGTTGATGATCCCAACTCTGTCAAGGACCTTGGAGTACTCATCTCTAATGATCTAAGTGCTAAAGCCCACTGTAAATACATAGCCAAAAAGGCATTAAGAATTGTTAACCTAATCCTACGTAGCTTTTTCTCTGGTAATATCACACTACTAACTAGAGCATACAAAACATTTGCTAGACCTATACTTGAATACAGCTCATCAGTCTGGAACCCATATCATGTATCTGATATTAACACAATTGAAAAAGTCCAGAAATATTTCACAAGAAGAGTTCCCCGCTCCTCTACTCATTGCAGAATATCTTATGCCACCAGACTTGAAACTCTAGACCTAGAAAATCTAGAACTATGCCGCCTCCGGTCTGATCTAAATATAGTATATAAAATCATACATTGCAATGTCCTACCTGTCAATGAATACTTCAGCTTCAGCCATAACAATACAAGAGCACACAATAGATACAAACTCAAGGTAAACCGCACCAAACTTGATTGCAAGAAATACGACTTCAGCAACAGAGTGGTCAATGTCTGGAATACTCTACCTGACTCTGTGGTTTCTTCCCCAAACCCCAAAAACGTTAAATGTAGACTGTCTACTATTGACCTCACCCCTTTCCTAAGAGGTCTGTAGGGGGCGTGCATAAGCGCACCAATCGTGCCTACCGTCCCTGTCCTATTTTTTCTTTCATTTTTCTTATATGTATCCATTTCATGTATTTATAACTATGTTTATACTTATACTTATTATCTTATAATCGCTTGACAAAAGGAAATAAATTAATAAAAATAAATAAATAATGTTAGCTATGGGTCCACAGGAACCGGGTGACCCCATAGCAGCCCATCCCTGGTTGGACTTGAAGACCTCCCAACTTTGTTATTCTATTCTAATTGCTGGCTTTCATGCTTAAGCCAGGACTCAGATTCACCGTCTCCTGGCGATTGGCCCAAAGTCAACCAGCTAGCCTTCATGGCTAAAGCAGGACTTGAACTCATGGTCTCCCGCTTTCCAGCCTGGGTACCTTAACTGCTAGATTAAACCGGCTCTTGCAGCAACTGCTCATCCCATTCATTATACTCAGCTTTCTAAAATTAATATTTTATTGCCACGTTACAACATTTGGCATGTATTGTACAAGTCTCAGCTCTTCAAATAGAAAACAAGAGAATTACAGATTACAGATTAACAGAGTTGGAAGGGACCTTGTAGGTCATCTAGTCCAACCCCCCCCCCCCCCCCCCCCCACCCACTGACTCAAGTAGTTTCCATTGTTCAGATGACAAATATCAGTCACTTCATATTCCTAAGATTGTTTTTCATTTTTTTTTTCAAATAATTTTTAATTTTTTTACATATCTCTTCAAGTGAGCAATGTGATTCCAGATTCCAACATACATACATAATCATAGTTACATTTCCAGCTTTCTTATCTAATTTTGTATCATATCATTTTTCTTTTAATAAATAAGATTGCTTTTCAAAATCTGGAAATACCCTATTTCAAATCCCAGCTTGAGGAAAGAAAATCAAACAATAAAACTACAAGGTTGATGACTTGGCTGAGGATTGCTTTTTTCCCCATTTTTTTGTTAAAAAGTCCTCCTAACTCCACTCTGGTTGCTCCTCTTCCCAAAGATAATGATGTCAGCTAAAGATGCGAACAGCGAAACGTCCCTTGCTAGCCATCTTAACGGTAGGAAATCCTGAGACTGTTTTTATTTCATATGTAACCCATATGTGAGGCGTTCTTCTTAAGATAAGCCAGCTGCTGGACACATCTGATGCAATGACATCTATGAAAAAGTTTAAAGAAACCACATAAGTTGCCAGGATTATGACGGCTGCAATAATAGGGCCTGTTTAATCAATCGTTACTTCCTCTGCAATTATTAGCGAAACCACTCAAGGAATTCTTTGCAGCCAGGGCTGAAAATAATTAACGCTTGACTGTTTTTCCCATGCTTGCCTTTAGCAAAATTGCAGATGTCGCAAACCCATCGCAACCCAAACCAACTGGAAGGGCTGTCCCACATTGTCTACAAACTCTGGCTGCTCTTTTTTCACTCATTCCTGTCAAACAGACAACAAATGGTCAAAACTGGGAGCGTCCTATCACATTCTGTACCTATCAACAGTGGTGTCCCCCAAGGCAGTGTTTTTGGACCAACTCTCTTCATACTCTACATAAATGACCTCTGTGATCATATTAAGAGCAACTGCGTTCTCTTCGCTAATGATGTAAAGCTATTCAACAGACCACAGACAATACTACTACCCTCCAAAAAGACCTTGACTATGTATCAGAATGGTCAATCGAATGGTAACTTCAAATTTCAACAAATAAATGCTCTGTCTTACACATTGGCAGAAAAAATCAGAAAATAAAATACAAGCTAAATAGTCAAGACCTTGTTGAGGATCCAAACTTTGTCAAGGACCTTGGAGTACTCCTCTCTAATGATCTAAGTGCTAGAGCCCACTGTAACTACATAGCCAAAAAGGCACTAAGAGTTGTTAATCTAATCCTATGTAGCTTATTCTCTGGTAATATCACACTACTAACTAGAGCATACCAAACATTTGCTTGACCTATACTTGAATACAGCTCATCAGTCTGGAACCCATATCATGTATCTGATATTAACACAATTAAAAAAGTCCAGAAATATTTCACAAGAAGAGTTCTCCGCTCCTCTACTCATTGCAGAATACCTTATGCCACCAGACTTGAAACTCTAGAACTAGAAAATCTAGAACTATGCCGCCTCCAGTCTGATCTAAATATAGTATATAAAATCATACATTGCAATGTCCTACCTGCAAATGAATACTTCAGCCTTAATCATAACAACACAAGAGCACACAATAGATACAAACTCAAGGTTAACCGCACCAAACTTGATTGCAGGAAATACGACTTCAGCAACAGAGTGGTCAATGTCTGGAATACTCTACCTGACTCTGTGGTTTCTTCCCCAAACCCCAAAAACTTTAACCTTAGACTGTCTACTATTGACCTCACCCCTTTCCTAAGAGGCCTATAGGGAGCGTGCATAAGCGCACCAATCGTGCCTACCGTCCCTGTCCTATTGTTTTTTATTTTTCTTATAAGTATCTATCTCATGTATTCAAAACTATATTTATTCTTATAGCTGGATCTTGTAAGTGATTGACAAATCAAATAAATACTAAATACCATCAAAGATTGACCTCCAGGCTCTGGGGGAAAGGCACACAGAATCATAGCATTATAGAGCTGGAAATCCATCCCTCAAGTAATTGGTATTGGGTGTAAAAACATGAAATACGAGTTCCACCAGTGTCCATTTTCTCCCTCTGTTTGATTGAGTTGTATTGGCTTTGAACCTATAAAGGTTAAATAATTTATTTTTTAAAAAATAGAGGTGCTCTTGCAGCTTTGGCCACTGAAATTTTGGTTCCCTTTGCTCCAGTTTTCCCTTCCACTTTCCCTTTCTGCTCCATTCTCCTTCTTCTCTTTCTTTTCTTTCTCCTTCTCCCTTCCCTTCCTTTAGTCTTTCCTTGTCACTTTCCCTTTCTTTCTATGGTCCTTCTCTTCTTCTTTCCTCTTCCTTCTTTTCCTCTTTCTCCTTCTCCTTCTTCTCTCCCTTTCCCTTCTTCCCTTCCTTCTCCATCTCCTCTTCTCCTTTCCCTTCTCCTCTTCCTTCTCTCCTTTCTTTCCCTTCTCATTCTCCTTCCCCTCTTCCTTCCCCTTCTCCTTTCTCTTTCTCCTCCTCCTCTTCCTTCTTCTCTTCCTCCTCTTCCTTCTTTTCCTATTTCTTCTTCTCTTCCTCCTCTTCCTCCCATCCTTCTCCTCCTCTTCCTCCTTCTCTGTTCCCTTCCCTTTTCCACAATTTAATAACCTCCCATATTCCAGTTGGGGGGTTTAATGCCTTTACTAATAAGTCCTACATATATCAAATTTACATTTCATTAAAGTCACCTGCTAGCATGATTGCCAATCCAATAAATATTTTGTTTTTTGGCCAAGCAAAAAGATTTCCTGGTTTCTCTTGCATTCATTCCATAAGTGTGATTTACATGAAGATAAACTGGGGGAAAACTATTCCCCAGAAGGATATGCTAATCTACTGGGCCTATCTGTTACGTCTGCAGGAGCAAACCACTTTATTTCCTGTGTTTATGTGTAGTTTAAGATTGGTTCTATGTCCATTTTTTTCTCTTAAGGTCCGATATTTCTGATTTTATCTCTTCTGGCCACTCTGGCAGCTTTCCTCAAATATCTCATATCTGTGGTATAAGTCAGTGTTTCTTAACATGAGCACTTTAAGATGTGTGGACTTCAACTCCCAGAATTCCATGGGAGTTGTGCTATGCTGGCTGGGGAATTCTGGGAGTTGAAGTCCACACATCTAAAAGTGACCAAGAAACACCAAAATAAGTAAATATAAGTAAATGACAGCCACAGTTTTGTCGAAATATAACCCTCAAACTACAAAAATACCTCAATAAGGGTGTCCACAGGATATGGTCAAAAAGTCAAAATGGCGACCTTGATTGTACAATCAAAATTCCTCCCATTTTAAAAATATGAGTGGAGTTTCCCATTCTGGCTTCCATTTTAAGTGTTTTGTCCCTATTCTACGGACACGCTGCACAATTATAGCTGGAGTAGGAAGCCCCTGATATATTATTGTGTTGTTGTTGCTGGTGGTGGTGGTCTTCAAAGGAAACACCCCTAAGCTTGACGTCATATCCTTGAGGAGCTAAAACCAGGCCAGCTTCTCCGCGGCACATTAAATCGCCATAATCTTGCACAGAAGAGTGAAAACTTTACCTTGTTGTTGAGTGTGTGTGAGAGAGAGAGGGAGGGAGGGAGGGAGAAAGGGAGAGAGGGAGAAAAGAGGATGAAGACAAAAATGGAAGGAATGCCTCCATATAAAACAGGGTTTGGATGTCCTCCAAGATTAATACGGCTGTCATTTTTGAGCAGAAGTCCTTTTCAGGAACGTGGGAAAAAGTTCCTTCCATTGTTAGCTAAAATGCCCCATGTGAAGAACCAAACGAGGGCTTGGAAGGTGCCAAATGAATGCTAACAGTAACATGCAGCTTAGGAGGAGGGTGAAAATGAGGAATGAAATTTGCCTGATCACTCAATTTTTTCCACTGCAAAACCAGAAGTGTCCAAAGGACTTGATGCTTAGGTTGAAAAAAAAAAAAGACAAATTCCAACACATATCAGAAAGGTTGTAGCTTGTATTTATGATGGTTGCAGTGTTCCGGGATCAGATTATCATTATTTGCAAGAATGGAATAGAATAGAAGGGAAGGGAAGGGAAGGGAAGGGAAAAGGAGAGGAGAGGAGAGGAGAGGAGAGGAGAGGAGAGGAGAGGAGAGAAGAGAAGAGAAGAGAAGAGAAGAGAAGAGAAGAGAAGAGAAGAGAAGAGAAGAGAAGAGTTGGAAGGGACCTTGGAGGTCTTCTACTCCAACCCCCTGCTGAAGAAGAAGACCCTAGACATTATGGACAAACAGCTGTCCAATCTCTCCTTAAACACCTCCAGTGTTGGAGCATCCACAACTTCTGAAAGCAAGCAGTTCCACTGATTAACTGTCCTCACTGTTAGGAAATTTCTCCTTAGTTCTAGGTTGCTTCTCTCCTTGGTTAGTTTCCATCCGTTGCTTCTCGTCCTGCCCTCAGGTGCTTTGGAGAATAGCTTGACTCCCTCTTCTTTCTGGCAACCCCTGAGATATTGGAAGATTGCTATCATGTCTCCCCTAGTCCTTCTTTTCATCAAACTAGACATACCAGCAACCGTTCATTATATATTTCAGCCTCTAGTTCCCTAATCATCTTTGTTGCTCTTCTCTACACTTTTTCTAGAGTCTCAACATCTTTTTGCATGTGGCAACCAAAACTGGATGCAGTATTCCAAGGGTGGCCTTACCAAGGCATTATAAAGTGGTATTAACACTTTACGTAACATTTTATATAACACTTTTTTTTACAAGCAAAGTCACTGGGCAAGCCAGCTTCACTTTACAACCACGTTACTAAATGGAGCAAAACTCACTTAACCACCGTGTCGCTTAACAATAGGAATGTTGAGCTTAATTATGATTGTAAGTCAAGGACTACTTATATATAAGAGCCTCCATGGCACGGTAGTTAGAGTGCAATACTGCAAACTACTTCTGCTTAAACCCTTCCATCCTTCTGAGGTTGGTAAAATGAGGACTCAAAATTGTTGGGGTCAATATGCTGATTCTGTAAACCGCTTAGAGAGGGCTGTAAAGCACTGGGAAGCGATATATAAGTCTATTGCTATTGTTATATTCCCGGTGTCCCAAACCTATTTTGATGCTTAATGCAGCAGCTCCCAACCGTTCCAACTCTGTGGATTGCTGGTGATGGTGTCAACTAAAAAGATACTCCTTTGGTCTTTTTAGCTGCCAGAAAAAGGGAGTGGGGGGGAAACAAGGCATTCTTGAAATGCCTAGATAATCACCTCGGCAGCCCAAAGTTGTCGGAGCATAAGAAGGTTATTGGAGAGCATGATGGATGACTCTTGGAGACGGATGTGTCCCATTGGAGAAGTCACATCCAGGGGGTGGGGGGAAGACCAGGGTCAAGGGGGAAATGTATGATGTGATTTAGTATCGAGTTCACCCAGCCACGCACCAACATGGCAACTTCTAATAAACCAATTTACTTTTTCTGAGATGCAGCTAGAGACTTTTGATTGACTGAGGGTGGATTTTATTTTTTATTTATTTATTTTTGTCAATTGCTTACAAGATAATAAGTATAAGTAAAAACATAGTTATGAATACCTGGATACATATAAGAAAAATAAAAAAAGAAAAGAAAAGAAACAATAGGACAGGGACGGTAGGCACGTTGGTGCACTTATGCACGCCTCCTGCAGACCTCTTAGGAAAGGGGTGAGGTCAATAGTAGACAGTCTAAGGTTAAAGTTCTTGGGGTTTGGGGAAGAAACCACAGAGTCAGGTAGAGTATTCCAGACATTGAACCACTCTGTTGCTGAAGTCGTATTTCCTGCAATCAAGTTTGCTGCAATTAACCTTGAGTTTGTAGCTATTGTTTGCTCTTTTGTTGTTATGGTTGAAGCTGAAGTATTCATTGACAGGTAGGACATTGCAATATATAATTTTATATACTATACTTAGATCGGACCGAAGGCGGCGTAGTTCTAGGTTTTCTAGGTCTAGAATTTCAAGTCTGGTGGCATAAGGTATTCTGCAATGAGTAGAATACTTTTTGTTGGAGCCCTGACAGATGGTGGGTTCAGGGGATGGTTTCACACTTGTGCCCCTTACCAGCCTGGTTCTCAATGGACTGGGCCACAAACCAGGGGTTGGAGACCCCTGGTTTAATGTTTTGTATGTAAGGAAGCAATGTTGCCTGAATTTAAAGTTCTGTTATAAATCTATAATCAGTTTGGCTCCTCTCTTATTCTTCCTTCTTTGCATCAGCAGGGTTTTATTTTCCTAACGTTTGTGCCAAATGGATTCTTGCTGATGTCAGCATGTATCTTACTAGATTGTGATCCTTTTCATTTATGCGTTCTGGAATTATGCCTAGTAAATGTATTTGTGGTTTTCATTCAAATGCTATTTTTTAAAAAATGTTTTAGTGTATTGCTTTCCAATACTTTAGGAATTTTTTTTTATATATAAGAATCCATATGGCAGAATGTTTCTATCTAACAAAATGAAATTCAATGTAGAAAAAAGTAAAGTCTTATACTTAGGTGAGAAAAACCAAAAGGATACATGTAGACTAGGTGAAACCAGGCTTAATAGCAGTAACTGTTAGAGTGGGATCTCGGAGTCTGAGTGGAAAACCAATTCAATAGGAGCCAAAAAAGCCAACACAATCCTAAACTGCATTAATCATACAATCAAGTTCAAGTGAGGTACTAATACCACTCTATAAAGCCTTAGTAAGACTACACCTAGAGTGCTGCATCTAGTTTTGGTCACCACACTATAAAAAAGATGTTGAGACTCTGGAAAGAGTGCAGAGAAGAGCAATCAGGATGATTAGGGGGCTGGAGGCTAAAACATATGAAGAACGGTTTCAGGAACTGGACATGGCTAGTCTAGTGAAGAGAAGGACCAGGGGAGACATGATAACAGTCTTCCAATATCTGAGGGGCTGCCACAGAGAGGAGGGGGTTAAACTATTTTCCAAGGCACCTGAAGGCCAGACAAGGAATAATGGATGAGATTCAATCTGGAAATAAGGAGAAATTTTCTGACAGTGAGAACAATCAAAGGAACAGAAGTTGCCTTCAGAAGTTATGGGTGATCCATCACTGGAGGCTTTCAAGAAGAGATTGGACTGCTATTTGTCAGAAATGGTGTAGGGTCTCCTGCTTGGGCGGGGGGTTGGACTAGATGACCTACAAGGTCCCTTCCAACTCTATTAATCTGTAATCTTTGTTGCTCTTCTCTGCACACTGCCTTTTAGGGTCCCAGCATCTTTTACGTATCACAATCATGTTGTGAAATAAATGCATCGATCATGGTAGGTTAGTTAATCATAACAAACACAAGCCAAGCCAAAACAAAACAAAAACCACAACCACAATCTCCAAATGCCAAAAGAATCAAATACTTTCCCCATTCTGCCAATTTTTAGTCCTGGAATGGAATGGTGTTTTTGACTCTCTGCCCAGATATGTCTACATTTAATAAAAATTCAACTTCAAGAGGGACATATTTTTTAAAACGTTGTTTACTTTCACATCTTAAAGGAACTCATCATTTTAAATAGCACTCTTCCCACTCGGGAAAGGATTGCTATTTCTATTTGGATTAAAAGCCTGAGATATGTTAAGAATAAAAATCAGATCTTGGAAGCATTAAAAGGTCAACTTCTTGTCTTGCTTGATGTTAATTCCTTCTGCATTCATTCCGTCATTATTATGTTTTCTTTTTGCCTGTGTATTTTGGAACACCCATCATATATCCACATCTGTACTGAGTGTCCCAAACACACATACATGCATAAACCTATTTATATACTTATTAAGACTTTTAATCTGCCCTCGGAGTTCAGAAAATGCTGTTTTATGCCATTTGTGTGGAGCTAAAGAATCAAAAGCAGGAACAGACCAAGGAGGTTCTCTTTGTATCTACTAGCTGGGTAATGCCAAAGCTCTCAATTGCTGGAGAAACCAAACCAGAATGCGATTGAATGCGCGTCTTGCACTTCAAGAAAGTAGATTTTAATCAACGTAAAGCAATGGCAAGCTGGAGAGCGGAGAAACTCACGGGGAAAAGATCTCAAGATGGATGCAAGCTCCATCTTTAGACAAGAAAAACAAAATGCACACAGGTACAGTATATGTGGTACCTTGCTCAATAGTAGTAATTGTTGGAGCCTCAGTGAACAATCATTTAAATATGAGCCAGCCGTTGCAGCTGCCAAAAAAAGCCAACCCAGTTCTAGGCTGCATCAACAGAGGGATAGAATCAAGATCAGGTGAAGTGTTCATACCACTTCATACAGCCGTTCATTTAGTCACCGTTCAACGTTACTATAAGGACTGAAAAAAGGGACTTGTGACCAATTCTGGGCTTAACAGAGGTCGTACGCCAAGGACTACCTCTACTGCGTTCAGCATTATAGTCAAATTATAGTTCAAAGAAAACGACAGACCAAGAAACAGTGATGCTGCACAGATTCCTTGGCCCAGGGTGGGCTTCAAAAATTTTAGCCAAGGGTTCTCTGCCCAGTTGCTGGGTGGGTGTGGCCATGGTGGGCGTGACCTAGTCGGCCTCCTGCACCACAGTGGGGGTGTTTTTGTCCTCCCCGGGCTCCGGAGGCTTTCCTTGAGCCTTCAGGAGGGCAAAAATGGCCTCTCCGGGCTTCGGAGGCCAGAAATGGGCCTTCTCAAACTTCCAGGAGGCCTGTTTTTTACCCTTTCCAAGCCTCTGTGTGTGCCCTGCACTTACTTGCATCCAAAACGGGCCATGTGGGGACTCCGGGGAGGGGAGGGGTGGGCGGGGCCAGCCAGGAGTGGGATTTGAGGGTCTTCTGAACTGCAGAGCATCTTAGCTGGGGCTCTCCCGAACCCGTGCGAATCCCAGCAGCCCACCCCTGCTTAAGCCTGAACTAAAGCAACCGAATACAGTTGGTTTAAGGAAGAAACCAGATACCGTGGTGGGATTCAAAATTGTTTACTAACGGCTCTGTGGGTGTGGCTTGGTTGGGCGTGGCATGGCTTGGGGGAACATGGTTCGTCGGGTGTGGCAGGGGAAGGATACTGCAAAATCCCCATTCCCTTAATTCCATTAAGGAGCATGCATGTGCACCATCGTGCCTCCCGTCCCTGTCCTACTGTCCCCATTTAATCGTACCTGTTTTCTGTATTCTTACTCATGTTTGCTCATACTTATACCTATTGTTTTGTAAGCGATTGACAAACAAACAAACAAATAAATAAATAAATAAATAAATAAATAATTCCCTCCCCACTCCAGGGGAAGGTTACTGCAAAATCCCATGCCCACCCTACTAACCTGCTTTCCAGCTCCTTTCTCCTGTGCAGGCAACCAAAGAAGACCCAGCCGATCAACTGGGACTCGGGAGGCAGAGAATAGATGGGGGCGGAGCCAGTCAGAGGTGGTATTTGCTGGCTCTCCGAACTACTCAAAATTTCCACTACCGGTTCTCCAGAACTGGTCAGAACCTGCTGAATACCCACCTCTGAACCAGAATCACAAGCAAAACCCTGGTTATCTGGAGAAGATTGTCTATCAAGAATAATAGCTTTATCTTATATGTTGCTGGATGAACTCCCAGAAGACTTAGCTCAGTCTCTAAGGGACCATTGTGGGGGTGTAGAATTGATTAGTCTCCTGACCTTGCTGTTCTCTTGAACCCAGGTTTGGGTGGAACTCTTCCTATCCTTTGGCTGATTCCTGGACTGTTGATAAACCTGACCTCGTGTCACTCCCTGAATAGTTGTTTTTGGCTTAACAAATGCCGTGGCTCTGCCAAGCACAATGGCTTGTAAACGGGAACAGGACATGATGAGATCCAGCCGTGTGTTAAAACAAAACAAAAACCACATCACTTGTTTCTGATGACTTACAGAGAAAAATCTTATTTGTTTCTCCCTCCGATGACCAGAACTTGGCATGCCTCTATGAGGTGGCCAGCCCTTTTCACCTGACAAGGGGTTAGATCTGTGCTAGAACCTGCTCATTAAAGCAAAAGGAATGTCCAAAATAATTCATCGTGATTGCCATATATTCAGCAATCTTACTATGTTCATAATTTAACTTGTGAACCCTTATCTTAAACAGTACTTACTGGGTGAGAACTCTGGATGAGAAAGTCTCCTGCCTTGGGCAGGGGGTTGGACTAGAAGACCTCCAAAGGTGCCTTCCAGCCCTGTGGTTTTATAATTCAATCTCCCATCAACTAAGCTGATTCCTTTAAAACAGTGTGGGAGAAATATCCAATTGGTTCAGTTCCAAGCTGGGAGAAAGACACTGGAAACATGGAGGCTGATTGGAAAAATGGTTTATTGATGAAGCAGAAGCACCTGGGTTTGAGGACCTGGGCAGCTGACCACATGCAGTTGAGAGTGAGGGGTATTTATACCTTCTCTTGGGCTTTGCACTTGAGCTTCCTGTTCCTGTGCAAGAACGTGTATTCTATTGGTTGATGTAGGGGTCATAATTGCCTATGTAGGTTGTCTGAGCTCTCAGGTTTGGTTGAAGTTTGGACTCTGATTCAACATCCTTAGGAGACTGTGTAATGTAGTGAGCTCTGATGCTAGTGGGTTAATCCTATTATGTCTTGAAGGATCATATCTTAATCCTATCATCTTGTAGCTGGAGGACTTTTGTTTTGTAGATAGGATGGCCCAGTCTTTCTTAATGGGCAATTTTTTTTTTGCTGGGGGGGCTATTAAGAAAGGTGGGGGCTGCTTTCCTAGAGCATGTTTCTCCATTTCTCATCCAGGGAAATATAATATTCTGCCTTTTAAATATTTCTCAACATATTTCATTCTTCTAGGATACGGGTGGATGCTAACTTTTTACAACAGGAATCTCCAAACATGGTAACTTTAAGACTTCTGGACTGAAACATACATCGACATGAATTTATGAATGGCTATTTGAAATATAATTTGTTAAATACTGCAAATATGACCATTAATGTAATATTTACCACAAAAGAAGTGACGTTAAGAATATAGAGATTGACACAAAACAGCACATGGGAATATTGAATAATTAAGATTGATAATATGTATTCATACTAAATTATATAAGAAAGTTAACAGTGTTAATATGAAACTATTTGTACTAAAATGTAAAACACCCTGGAACCACACTGTTCACACAATGATGTGTTTGTAGAAATAAAAAACAAAAAATGTATAGGTCCAGTCAGAGGTGGCATTGGCTGGTTCCCCGAACTACTCAAACTTTCCACTACCGGTTCTCCAGAACTGGTCAGAACCTGCTGAATACCCACCTCTGGCCTATTCCCTTCAGTTTCCAATGTTTTCTTTCTTTCTTTTTTCTTTTTGGCCACAGTTGCTATAAAGCATAAATCATGTGTCATCAAAGCTTTCAAGCAGAGACAAGAGAGAGACACTAAGAACAGGGCCATGTTGGAACGGATGAGTCATTTAATGAATATGCACTTGATGGCTTGTTGTCTGGTCAAATTCTACTTTGAAAAGCGGCAATTATTTTTTCCGAGGAGATTCTCTTAAGAATTAGTCAAGTGTCCCTGCACAGAGTTTGGGATGCGCAAGGAGATGTTAAGAAATGCTAAGGGAAGGGGGGAAATTC
>NW_020716871.1:552931-563912 GCF_900518725.1 Notechis scutatus
CTATTCTATTCTATTCTATTCTATTCTATTCTATTCTATTCTATTCTGATGTATCATTTAACTTCACCTCCCACCTCTACCTGTTCTTCTCCTACTTCCGATTTTCTAACCCAAGCCAGCAATATTGTAGAATGAGAATTAACAGGTGGATGAATTGGATTTAGAAAATGCATGAGCACCAAGGATCTCATTGCCATCTTCTAGCGGATTGCAGTAAAGGGAAAGAAATTCCAAATTTATTTCTATTTTATTTTATTGAATATCTACATCATGTTAAAAGTCTCTGTAGTATTGCAAGAAATTAGGATTTACAATACGTACAGATGCCATAAAATACCTAGATTAATATTTTCCCCCAAATATATCACAGTGTCTTGAATTTAAAGTGCCCAAATGTATAAATGTAATTTCTATAGATATATCTCAGTGGCAAAAATACCCCTTGCCTTAAGTTTTTAGGGTAAGATTAATATGAGTAAAATGAGTATTACATCAGGAGTAATGTAAATTTTAAGATAGATTTGAATGTTAATTATTATCAGATACTTTATGCACATAGCCAATTAATGAGATAAATTTTGATGGCCAAAACGCCTTGAATAACTTTGACCAAAGTGAGGGATTGTGATGAAAGCCTACTAGATTTCCCATTTTGTCATTGGGTTTTCACTGTAACATCCACCTCTTTTTCTGGAATGTGAACTTTTTTGAATATTGCTCTCGCTATTGTGTAGGGGGTACAGTCTGAGCGCTAAAAATAACAGGTTCAGAATATTTCGCAATTAAATGAAATAATGTATTTTAAAGAAATGCGTATGTAGATTATGACTATTGCTGAGATCACTTTCTCAGACTCCTTTTTTTTAAATGATTTTTTTAATATTCTCAAAAAAATTTGGAAGTTTGTATTCAATTTATTTGTACTCAGAAAATAGGCACAGGTGGATGCATGATTGGTGTCGAAGGTACAGTACAATATAGTTGGGACTTACAACTATTTGATTAGGAGGATAATTTTTTATCCTTGATAGGAAGATAAAAATTGGACTGTGACTGTGCTACAAACCTCAATAATAACTTTTGAAAAGGCATAAGAACGAAAGCATGAAGGAGATCCTTTAAAGAGGACACACTGTTTATTTATTTATTTGATTTGTCAATTGTTTACAAGATAATAAGTATAAGTGTATATACATAGTTATGAATACATGAAATGGGTACATATAAGAAAAATAAAAGAAAAATAGAAGAAACAATAGGACAGGGACGGTAGGCACGTTGGTGCGCTTATGCACGCCCCCTAGAGACCTCTTAGGAAAGGGGTGAGGTCAATGGTAGACAGTCTAAGGTTAAAGTTTTTGGGGTTTGGGGAAGAAACTACAGAGTCGGGTAGAGTATTCCAGACATTGACCACTCTGTTGCTGAAGTCGTATTTCCGGCAATCAAGTTTGGTGCGGTTAACCTTGAGTTTGTATCTATTGTGTGCTCTTGTGTTGTTATGGTTGAAGCTGAAGTATTCATTGACAGGTAGGACATTGCAATGTATGATTTTATATACCATACTTAAATCAGACCAAAGACGGCATAATTCAAGGTTTTCTAGTTTTAGAATTTCAAGTCTGGTAGCATAAGGTATTCTACAATGAGTAGAGGAGTGGAGAACTCTTCTTGTGAAATATTTCTGGACTTTCTCAATTGTGCTAATATCAGATACGTAATGTGGGTTCCAGACTGATGAGCTGTATTCGAATATTGGTCTAGCAAATGTTTTGTATGCTCTAGTTAGTAGTGTGATATTACCAGAGAAAAAGCTACGTAGGATTAGGTTAACAACTCTCAATGCCTTTTTGGCTATGTAGTTGCAGTGGGCTCTAGCACTTAGATCATTAGAGGTGAGTATTCCAAGGTCCTTTACAGAGCTTGGATCATCAACAAGATCTTGACTATTCAGCTTGTATTTTATTTTTGGATTTTTTTTGCCAATATGTAAGACAGAGCATTTATTTGTTGAGATTTGAAGTTGCCATTTGTTTGACCATTCTGATACATAGTCAAGATCTTTTTGAAGGGTAGCAGTATTGTCTGTGGTATTGAACAGCTTTACATCATCAGTGAAAAGAACGCAGTTGCTCTTAATATGATCTCAGAGGTCATTTATGTAGAGTATGAAGAGAGTTGGTCCTAGAACACTGCCTTGGGGCACACCACTATTGACAGGTACAGAATTTGATAGGACACTCCCAATTTTGACCATTTGTTGTCTGTTTGCCAGGAATGCTTCTATCCAGTTATGCAGTTGTCCAGAGATACCATAAGATTTTATTTTTAGGAGTAGTTTGTCGTGTACCACTGAATCAAAGGCTTTACAGAAGTCTATGTAGATTGCGTCTATTGCTTTGCACTGTGTGTCTATGCATCTGGGTATGCATCTTCTAAATACTCTTGGCTCCTGGCCACTTCCTGGACAAGTCTTGGAAGAGGTTTGTCGCTTCCTCCTTCCTAGAATGAAGATGTGTGTGTAAGGGGGAGGAAGAGGGAGGGAGAGAAAGTGGGAGGGGCAGAGAAAGAAAAGGGGAGAGAGGAAAGGAAAGGGAGAGGGAGGGAGAGGGAGAAAGAGGGAGGAAAGAAGAGGGAGAGAAAGAGGGAGATGGGGGAGAGAAAAGGAGAGGGGGAGGAGAAAGAGGGGAGAGAGAAAGAGAGAGAGATGGGGGCGAGGGAGGGAGGGGGAGGGAAAGAGAAGGAGAGGGAGGGAGAAAGAGAGGGAAAAAGAGGAAAGGAGAGGGAGGGGGAGGGAGGGAGAAAGAGGGAGAGAGAAAGAGAAGGAGGGAGGGGGAGGGAGGAAGAGATAGAGGGAAAGAGAGGGAGTGGGAGGGAGAAAGAGAGAAGAAAGAGAGAAAGAGAGAAGAGAGAGGGAGGGAGAAAAGGGGGAGAGGGGGAGAGAGAGAGGACACAAACCACTACTTGTGCTGTTCCAAGAATTTTCTTCACCTCTCTCTTTCTCTCACCCACCGTTTCAGTTGTCTCAGCTGATGGCTTTTGCCCAAAGCTCTTTTTAATTCCGTATCCCCCAAATATTGGAGGGTTTTTTTCCCTCCATCCTTTGATTCCCTTGTTTCATCTGGATGGTGTTTTTGTTTTAAGAGAAGCAGAATGAGTCATTGGGTCTGAGTGGACATGTGTTGGCAGAATCTAAATGTCAAGAGGAAGGAGACAGATTTTTTTTTTTCTCCAAGGATCTGGTGCCAGCTGGTTCTTCGGAATACGGAGGTAGTTTGTCAACAGGTGTTCTCAGCTGAGCAACTCAGTTAGGAAACCAAGCTTTAATGCCTTAAATTAAACTTGAATGAGTTTTAAAGCTTTAAGAACCAAATCCTTCCATTGTCATCATGTCCAAATTTTTAACAACATTGGGTTGAGGGGTCCTTGGTGCTCTCTGAGCTTGAATTGTTTGCTTGCAGACGTTTCCTCACCAAACTAGGTAACATCATCAGTGCTGGAAGTGGGAGGTGTTTGATCTCAATTTATATTCTACTGGCTTTGCCCTGTCAATATTGGCAGAAAAGGTCTTGGTTCTTTAGTTGGGCTGTTTAATTAATTAATTAATTAATTTTATTTGTTTGTTTGTCAAACATGTGCAAGATAACAAGTACGAACATAAACAGGAACAAAGGGAGTAAATACAGATAAATGGGGACAGTAAGACAGGGACGGTAGGCACGCTGGTGCGCTTATGCACGCCTCCTTTAAGGACCTCTTAGGAATGGGGTGAGGTCCACGGTAGACAGTTTGAGGTTGAAGCTGTGAGGGGTTGAGGCTGTAACAACGGAGTTGGGTAGGGTGTTCCAGGCATTGACCACTCTGCTGTTGCTGAAGTCGTATTTTCTGCAATCGAGTTTGGAGCAGTTTACCTTGAGTTTGTATCGGTTCTTTGCCCATGTATTATTGTGATTGAAGCTGAAGAAGTCGTTGACAGGTAAGATGTTATAGCAGACAATTTTGTATACTATGCTTAGTATACAACACAGGCAGCACAGTTCCAGGTTGTCCAGGCCCAAAATTTTGAGCCTGGAGGCATAGGGAATTCTACTGTGAGTAGAGGAGTGGAGTACTCTTCTCGAGAAATAACTCTGAACCCGCTCAATTGTGTTAATGCCCGATATACAGTGTGGGTTCCAGGCAGACGAGCTGTATTCGAGAATTGGTCTGGCAAAGGTTTTGTATGCCCTAGTTAACAATTCAATGTTGCTGAAGAAGAAGCTACGCAAAATAAGGTTGATGTTAGCTTGTTTGGCACTTCCTTGAATAGGTTATTGTTTACTTCTTAATTGTTGGTCTGACGTTAATCTTGATGTTAATTGTTGCTCATCTGGGTGTTGATTGCTAGTAGGGAGGTGTTTGAGTCTTTTTTTTTGTTCCCCTTTTGGCTTGTTAAATGTCTCTTTCAAATGGTTTGTTGAAGTTGTTTATGTCTATGTGTCTATTGATGGACTGTTTGTCAGAGTGCCAGGCTGTCAGGAATTCTCTAGCGGGGTTTTTTTGGACTTGGTTTGGTCTAGGATGGTGACATTGGTAAATTACCAGACAACTCCAGATTGCCATAAGATGGTAGCAAAGAGTTTACCATACCACTTTAATGCCATCATCTGATAATTGGAGGTATTGCAGCTCAGATCTGATTTCCTATTTAACAGCAAGTAACTCCTTCACACACACTTTGCTTTTCTCCACCTTTCTCCATCTCTCTTTCAACTCTTCCTGTCTCTTCCTCCATTTCTGAATAAATCTGCATTTCAAGAACCAGTGACCTGATGCTGCAGACACCCACAAACAGATATCAAAAACACAAGACACACTGCCTAGTTCTCTGTGTCAACTCATAAAATATTTCTATGGTCTTTTTAGAGTTGTCAACAGAAAGGGAGCGGGGAGCAGTGTGACAGCTTGCAAACCGAAACTGCATTCCATAAATGTTTTCAAAGATAGTAACTGGGTGACCAAAGTTTCTGCCATACAAAATTCTAACTGGAGAGCATGATTGATGACTCTTGGCTATGGAGGTGTCCCATTGGAGAATATGAATTATGATACACCCAGGGGGTGGGGGAAAACCAGGGTCAAGGGTGACAACGAATGATGTGTCTCAGAGTTGACTACTTTGAAGTTTTGGAAGTTTGGCTCGAGACTCGTGATTTAAATGGGAGTAACTGCCGGAATCCTGACACTCTGCTCTTAAGGAAGTCATGGTAAAGAAAAATATGGAATTAAAAAATATTTGGAAGATGCAATCAATATCTGTAGTTCTCAACCGTTTCCTTTCATGTTGGTTTCTCTAAATGCCATAATAAGCTATTTTTTTCATCTATTTTTTTTGCCCGTCTTCAGAAGGCTCTCCAAAAATGATCTAAGTGCCAGAGCTCGCTGTAACAACATTGCCAAAAAAGCATTAAGAGTTGTTAACCTAATCTGATGTAGCTTCTTCTCTGGTAATATTGTACTGCTAACTAGAGCATACAAAACATTTGCCAGACTAATTCTCGAATACAACTCATCTGTCTGGAACTCACATTGCATATCGGACATTAAAACAATTGAGAGAGTCCAGAGATATTTCACAAGAAGAGTCCTCCACTCCTCTACCAGCAACAGAATACCTTATACTACTAGATTTGAAGTTTTGGGCTAAGACAACTTAGAACTACGCTGCCTTCGGTCTGACCTAAGTGTAGTACATAAAATTATCTGCTACGATGTCCTACCTGTCAATGACTACTTCAGCTTCAACCACAACAATGCATGAGCACATAATAGATACAAACTTAAAGTAAACCGTTCCAAAATCAATTGCAGGAAATACAACGTCAGCAACAGAGTTATCAATGCCTGGAATGCACTACCTGACTCTGTGGTTTCTTCCCCAAACCCCCAAAACTTTAACCTTAGACTGTCTACTGTTGACCTCACCCCATTCCTAAGGGGCATGCATAAGTGCACTAATGTGCCTACTAGAGGTGGTATTCAGCAGGTTCTGTCCCGTTCTGGAGAACCGGTAGCAGAAACTTTGAGTAGTTCAGAGAACCGGCAAATCCCACCTCTGACTGGCCCTGCCCTCATCTATTCTCTGCCTCCTGAGTCCCAGCTGATTGGCTGGGTTTTCTTTGGTTGCCCTGCACAGGAGAACAGAGCTGGAAAGCAGGTTAGTGGGGAGGAAATGAGGATTTTACAATATCCTTCCCCTGCCACACCCATCAAGCCACACCCACCAAGCCACACCACGCCCACCAAGCCATGCGCACAGAACCAGTAATAAAAAAATTTGAATCCCACCACTAGTGCCTACCGTCCCTGTCTTAACGTCCCCTTTTATTTGTACCCATTTCATGTAATCATAATTATGTTCTAATTATATCTGTTATCTAATACATGCTTGACAAATAAATAAATACTAATATACTAAATACCCTTTGCAGTCATAAAGGCCTCCAGTTTCGATCCATTGAGTTATGGCAGCTACTGAGAATTAAATGTGACCTTTGCAATAATGCTGTAGGTTAGGCCTGAGGCTAATTACTGCTTATCGACTGCGGATCGTTAGCCAATAAGCCAATCAATCAAAGGCCTCTTGATACTTCTTCCACACAAAGAAAAGGATTTTGCCAACCCCAAAGTTAATTCAGATTATAATTGACTGTGGGAAAGGGAAGGTAATCTTTCTATAAATAAGATGTGATGTGGTCAGAACATCTGAGAAAGTCAAGTGTTGACCTGTATATATAACAGTTTGTAGGCCTTTAAGAGATCTTGTGAGATCTTTGTTGCATCTACTTAGCCCAACCCACCTCATTGTTATGCCCCTGTCAGAGTCTGAATCCGAGGAGGAAGATGAACAGCTGACAGGGAATGGGAGTGTGGCTCTGTTGGCTGTGGAGGAAACTGGGGAAGGGCAAAGTCCGGCTGGGCAGAGCAGGAAAGAGGTAGAACAAGGGAGAGGGAGTTCAGAAGAAGATGCAGGCCCACTCCCTCTTCATCCTAGGCACGCAGGGAGGAATGGAGAAGAGAGCAACGTGGGTTGTGTGGTTTACAGGGGAGGAAAGGGCCCTGATTCCCTTCATTAGCCACACTTGGGAATGACAGTTTAAAAGAGGTTCATGCTGAGTGCAGCATCTGCTGGGAACAAACATGAGTCTATCTTGTGTTGACTTTGGTTATCTGTGTTCCTGCCATCCTCCCAACCAGGTTGAATTACGGCCGTTCCTTCACATCTGGAATTTCTTCTCTTGCCCTGCCGGACTAAATTACCTCATCTTGCCTTGATTGGACTTATAGTTACAGTTTTTGTTGACCATGTTTTGGACTTGATTTTCTGCAGCCAAAGGCTGTTCCCGGGGGAGTTTTTCTCCAGCCAGAAGGTAACCAGGACATTGGGGGCAAAGTTGGAGCTAATAAAGGGACTCCTACTGATTATCTGACTGTGTTGCCTTTGTGCCAAGCCCCAGGTCTTCACACCTCATGGTGTGTTTGCAACTGATAGGTAGACTAACTCACTGCAGGCTAGCTCACTGCTCACTCCAGGAGTTTGATTATGAGGCTGAGTCAGTCTTGAGCTGGTCAGGGTCAAATTGCTGCCAGTGAGCAGAATCAGTCTCCAATACTGCAGTCTAACTACTGTGCCACCATGGCTCACCACAAGATGATAGACAGATGATAGTTATAGACCAGTGGTGGCGAACCTTTTCGGCGCCGAGTGCCAAAATGGAAGTGGACACCGGAAATCGGAAGAGCAACTCCCTGGCATGCATGTGTAAGAGCACTGGAAACCGGAAGCTCAGTTTCCCAGCGCAGGCATGCACACCAGCCACCTGGTCTTCCGGTTTCTAACACGCATGTATGCATGAAGACCAGCTGACCGCCACATGCATGCGTGCCGGGGAGCTGCTCTTCCAGCTTCTGGCTCTCCCCCATGCGTGAAGACCAGCTGACCAGCACGCATGTGCTCATGGGAACCCGGAAGAGCAACGGGCAATGACTGGCATGCCTGGAGAGATGGCTCTGTGTACCACTTCCGGCACGCATGCCATACATTCGCCATCATGGTTATGGACAGACAGACTGATAGATGAGAGAGCGTGATAGACAAATGATAGACAATAGATGAGAGAGAGGGAGGGAGAGATGCTATACCAATGACAGATGATAGTTATAGACAGATTGATAGATGAGAGAGAGATGAGAGATAAATGATAGATGAGAAATGAGAGATGAGAGAGAGAGATGCTGTACAGATGATAGATGATGATAGATAGATAGATTGATGATAAATAGATGATAGAAAGAGAAAGATGGATGATGCGTGGGTGGATAGATGGATGATAGGTAGGCAGGTAGATAGATAGATAGATAGATAGATAGATAGATAGATAGATAGATAGATGATAGATAGATAGATAGATAGATAGATAGATAGATAGATAGATAGATAGATAGATAGATAGATGAGAGAGAGAGAGAAACAGCACTTAGACTTATATACCACTTCACAGTGCTTTTGCAGCCCTCTCTAAGCAGTTTACACAATCAGCCTATTGCCCCCAACAATCTGGGTCCTCATTTTATCAACCTTGGAAGGATGGAAGGCTAAATCAACCTTAAGCTGGTCAGGATCAAACTGCTGGCAATCAGCAAAGTTAACCTGCAATGCTACATTCTAACCACTGCACCATCAGGACTCATATCCCAAAGGTGCTTTTTCAAGAGGCAAGTGGACTTTCTGGTTTTTCTCTGAAGACATTTCGCGTCTCATCCAAGAAGCTTCTTCAGCTCTGGCTGGAGGGTGGGGAATGGAAGGGTTTATACTCCTTGCAGACAGCTGGTCGTTTGTATCCTTTTTATAGAGTCCTTGAGGCCACTTGGGAGATTATCTGTGTCCTCAGGGTCACCTGAGTGACGCAAATGGGTGCATGGAGCCTTCTTGGAGCCGCTGAAAGGACTGTGTTGTTGATTGGAGATAGGTGGTGTCATATCCCTCTCCCTCTGTTGAGAGAGGGCTGTTCAGTTTTGGCATAGATGGCCTCTTTGACCCCTCTTTCAATCCAGCGGTCATGTCATGCCCCTGGTGGAGACTGACTCTGAGGGAGAGGAGGAACAGCCAACAGGGAGTGGAAGGGTGGCTCCAGAGGTGGTGGAGGAGGCTGGGGAAGGGCAGAGGCCGGCTGAGCAGTGAGAGGAGGGCCCAGACCCATCCCCTATGCATCCTAGGGCACGCAGGGAGGAGAGGATAAGGGAAAGACGTGTTCTACTCAGGAGGAGACAGCCATGATCCTCTTCATGGGATGCAGGTGTGAGAACTGCATAAGAGTTTGGACCTGCGTGCTAGCAAACGCTGGAAACAAAGAGTGTTTTATTCCTGGATGAGGTTTATCTTGATTGGCGTTCTTCCAATGGACTGTACCTGGTTATCTTCTCGAGGTTTGAAATTAATTATCCTGGTCTGTCGTGGAACTTTCTTCAGTGCGGTTTGTTTTTGTTTTTTTTTATTGCTTCATTATCTGCTATTTGAGTTTGGACTGTATTTCTTTCGTTTGGAATGTTATTTTGGAAAGAGTTTAACCTCCAACTGTGAACAATTGAACAGTGAAGCCAAGTTGAAGGCATTAAAAAACATTTATTTACGTTTTGGTTTTTGTTACGTTTGTGGTACACTCCAGGTCATCACAGGTCCTCTCTGTCCAGTTGCCTCTTGAAAAAACACCTTTGGGACAATCATGAGCTGGATGAGGTGAGAACCTTAAGATTGGACTTAAGCATAGTACATAAAATCATAGGTTACAACGTCTTACCAGTTAATGAATATTTCAGCTTTAACAACAACCACACAAGAGCACACAACAGATATAAACTAAATGTAAACCGCTCCAAACTCGATTGCAGGAAGTACGATTTCAGCAACAAGAGTGGTCAGTATCTGGAACCCACTACCTGATTCTGTTGTCACCTGCTCAAATTCCACTCCTTTACCTTCAAACTAACCTCTATTGACCTCACCCCATTCCTAAGAGGTCTGTAAGGGGCGTGCATAAGCACACAATCGTGCCTACCGTCCCTGTCCTATTGTCCCCAATTATTAGTCCCTATTTCTTGCATTTCAACTTATGTTTATTCTTGTTTCTGTTCTGTTGTAAGCTTTTGAGAAATAAATAAATAAATAAAATAAACCTTAATAGAAGTCAGGGCTCATAATAAAAGCTACTCAAGAGTTCTTTAGATGTTCTTGTGTCATGACATTATGAGGACAGATATACCATGCTGGCAAGGAAAAGCCAAACTTACTTCCAGATGGTTGCCTTCTGCACAGTGTCAAAAAATGTTTTGAAACTATTCTATCCTACTCAACTGAGACTTTGTGGTTAAATAAAAAGAGAGAGAGAGAGAGAGAGTTGAAATAAGCAGAAGGGTGATGAAAGAAACGGCAGGGAAAGATGAGAAAGAAAGAAACTGAAGACAACATCTGGACTAGACATTATCTCACTCCGCATTTTCAAGCCAACGTACAAGCTTATTTATCATTTGATTTTTAAATTAAAAAAAAATCCGTGGACAAAAGTATACTGGAGGGGAAAAAACATTAGAAAAATGCATGTATTCATGAAAACAAAAACACCAGGGAATTTTGTTGGCAAAAAAGCTCCAGACCTATGAGGCAACACTGCAACAAACATTCATTATTATTTTTTAATGGAATGACGACCTACATCTATATTTCCTACAAACAGGGTTTTTTTTGAGGGGGGAATCAACCAGCTATTTTGACTTATATGCAAAAAGGAGGAAAAGGAGAAAAATCCCAAATTAACTGTTAATGTGTTGCTGGTCATAAGTAAAAAAAAATAAACCTGTTGTGTTGTGCACTTAGGGTTTACAACTGATGCATCTTGAGAAAAAAAGAAAGAAAGAAAGAAAGAAAGAAAGAAAGAAAGAAAGAAAGAAA
>NW_020716871.1:563922-577965 GCF_900518725.1 Notechis scutatus
AAAGAAAGAAAGAAAGAAAGAAAGAAAGAAAGAAAGAAAGAAAGAAAGAAAGAAAGAAAGAAAGAAAGAAAGAAAGAAAATTCCTCATGGGTTCATTTACAGAAAGATTTTGTTTAACAAAGACTCTTCCCCAAATTCGGACCAAATGTTTTGCAGCCCTGAAAATGCTCAGCCTTAAATTGCAGGCATTGCAAAGCAAGCATTTTATTACCAACGGTCTTTTCAATCTCCACATTTCATGCCGATATCTCTTATATATATAAGAGACAAAATATATATATATATATATATATATTAATAGAGTAATCACTTTAAGCAGGAAAGAAATCGCAGTGGGGTCATTTGTTTGCTTGCCACATGTTATATTAGCTATAAAGTAGCCAACAAATATATTACATTTTTTTTAAAAAAAAAAAAAGGACTTCAGAGAAATGTAATGCCAGTGATTATGCCTAAAGGGGTTTTAAGATGATGAGACAGTGAGCCAATTAACTTTATTTGCCTTACAGAAAATTGGTTGAATCATGTTCAGGTTTGCACTATTTGCATTTCAAGACCTTGAAACAGCTGGGTAGGGTTGGAAATAGATTTTGCAAGGGGGGGAAGAAAAGGTAGAATTGTCCATGAAAAGATACACCCTTTATAATCTGCTTTCTCTTGTAAGAAGTTAGCACCCACCCCTCTCCTAGGAAAATGAAATATTTTAGGATATACTAAAAAGGCAGAATATTTCCCCTAAAAAGAGAAGTAGAAACTCAGAAGCAGGAGCTCACGTCAAAAGCAGAACTCACCCTCACCTTTGTTAATGGGTGGGCCATTAAGGCCTGGGCCAAAGTATTCTACATAACAAAGCCCTCTGCCCATCTCACCACATGGCCTGGGAAGATTGCATCAGCCAGCACTCAGGTGAAGCCATGTAGTCCAGACCAGTGGTCACCAACCAGTGGGCCGGGGACCATTGGTGGTCCACGAAAAAAAATTGGTGGTCCGCAGAGAAATGTCGCCCCCAAAACAATTAATCCAGGCTGCATGGGAACTCAAGGCTGCACCACCCACATGGCCCACGGGAACACAAGGCTTGCATCACTTGCATTGCAAACAACACAAGGTAGTGAGGGGAGGGGGGAAAGGGCAGAGGGGGGCAACTTGCCCCATGCGCCCCACGCATCTGGCCTGGCCACCGGGCTGCTTCTTTCCGCTTCTTTCTTCTTCTGCTTTTGGCTGCATGCAAGGAAAGCAGCAAAACTCTTTCTTTCTCTCCCCCAAACTCTGCCAGAAATGAGTCTTTGGGACCCTGCAAGGCATCCTGCTCCAAGAGGCTGCACCGTCAAAGACTCATTTCTGGTGGAGTTTGGGGGAGAGAAAGAAAGACTTCTGCAGCTTCTGCTGCTTTCCTTGCATGAAGCCAAAAGTCTCTCTCTCTCTCTCCCCCTGAGAATGGACCTGGAGACGTTATCCTGCAATCCCAAATAAAGAATGATCGATCGGTAGGAAAACGGGGTGGGGAATTTTCCTGCAGACTTTTTGGGGGATTTTCCCAGGGTATCTGCTGCTTTTTGCAGAGACTCTGGGAAAACGTCAGCAAGCCACCGTCAGTCAAAATTCATATGAGTGGTCTGCGGGATTTAAAATTATGAATTCGGTGGTCCCTGAGGTCCAAAAGGTTGGCGACCCCTGGTCCAGACAAAGCCTACAAAGTTAGCTAAGACCACCACCCCTGGGAGTCTGACAGCTAATGGGATACATTTCTTACACAGGAACAGGAAACATTAAGGTGGGGCCAAACAGAGGGTATAAAACTAAGGGTCACTCAGCATCTTGGCTCCTTCATTTCCTTCACCTTGAAGCATGTGATCGTCCTTTTCACTTTGGAGCTCCAAGCCATGTGGTCCTGTCCACCATTAAACCATCTTTCCAAACAGCCTCCATGTTTCTAGTGGTCTTTTTCCCCACTTGGAACTGAACCCAGAAGAATATTTCTTCCAACACTCTCTTTCCCAAAGAAGACACATTTTAATTTTTTTTCTTTTTTTGCCATTTTTAAGCTGGGGAGGGAGAATGGAGCGCATCTAGTGTGGGAACTGGGGAAAAAAAGAAATTAGTAGAATAAAATTTGTTGGAATTTGGAAACAACAGGGTCTGTAGGGATCGCACATGTGTGGGATGAAAGACATACAGAAGGGAACGGGAGGGAACCTTCCATTTTTGCCTTTTGGCATTTCTGCGTTGCACAATTAAGCATTAGAGAAAATACTTTTTTTTTCTTCAGACTTGTCCACTTGAAGATTTGTGGGCTTCAACTCCCAGCATGCTGGCTGGGTTGGTGGGTGGGGGACTTCTGGGAATTGAAGTCCACACACCTTAAACTGGCTACGTTTGCAAAACGCTGGTTTTAGAGCAACGAACTGAAAAGCAGGTTTAAGGTTTGTCTGCTGAGGGGGCTCGCAGATTTGTGCAGAAATCTCCTGCCTACAAAATTCAGGCTGTTGCGTTGCTTCTTTTCCGGGAGTTGTTGCTTGACAGGTTCACACAACAAGAATGGCAAAGAGCTCGGCCCAGCCATTTTATTCCTGGGAGGTGAGCCAAGATGTTTAACTTTGGGAGGTCTCAGCAGGAATCAAGCTTTATTAAAAACATTCTCCTCCTTTGTCGTGAAAGAAATTTCGGGGCAGTGGTTAAGGCATCAGGTTAGAAACTAGGAGAGTGTGAGTAAGGCTGGTCCCACCTAAGGTGTAAAAGCCAGCTGAGTGACATTGGATCAATCACCAGGAGAGTGTGAGTTCCAGTTTCACCATAGGTATAAAAGCTAGCTGGGTGACTTTGGGCCAACCACCAGGAGACGGTGAGTTCTAGTCGCACCTTAGGCACAAAGGCTAGCTGGGTGGCCTTGGGCCAATCACCAGGAGACAATGAATTCTAATTCCACCTTCGGTATGAAAGCCAGCTGAGTGACATTGGGTCAATCACCAGGAGAGTGTGAATTCTAGTTTCACCATAGGTATGAAAGCTAGCTGGGTGACTTTGGGCCAATCACCAGGAGACTGTGAGTTCTAGTCGCACCTTAGGCACAAAAGCTAGCTGGGTGGCCTTGGGCCAATCACCAGGAGACAATGAGTTCTAGTCCCATCTTATGTATAAAAGCCTATAAAAACTAGGAGACTATGAGTAAGGCTGATCCTACCTTAGGCGCAAAAGTCAGGTGGGTGATCTTGGGCCAATCACCAGGAGACAGTGAGTTCTAGTCCCACCTTTGGTATGAAAGCTAGCTGGGTGATGTTGGGTAAATCACCAGGTGACTGTGAATTCTAGTTTCACCAGAAAGTTGGCTGGGTGACTTTGGGCCAATCACCAGGAGACAGTGAGTTCTAGTCCCACCTTAGGTATAAAAGCCAGCCGGGTGATCTTGGGCCAATCACCAGAAGAGTGTGAGTTCTGGTCTCTGCTTAGGCATAAAAGCCAGTTGGGTGGCTTTGGCATTTTGATTCGGGAACAAAGGAGCGATTCGGGGCATGCCATTTTCCTGCCACTAAAAGCAACGTTCTCTCCCTATGACAGAACTATGAAGAGATCCGCAAAGCCCTCAAGCAGTGCAGCATCGGGAACGACATCGAGTGTTTTGTACATATTCGCAAGACCGGCAACCTCCCTCCAGGTAAAGAGATGGATGCCCGAGATGTCTGTTTCAAACGGTGCTCAATTCCAGTCTTTAAAACACGGTTCTGTAAAGGAATTTGGAGGTGATTTGGGGGAAGGGAGGGGAAAGGTATGAGAGATTCGTGGAAGAGGAAGAAAAGACGACAGTCCAGAGCTAGAAAGGAGCATGAGAAAGAAACTCTAGGTAACCCTATCTTGATTTTCTTTAGCATAAGAGGCGATAATGAGAAACTTGGACGGGCTTTCAAGTTTCTGTTATTATACCCGACTGCAACCCCAGAATCCTTCTGTGCCTCCTCCTTGATCTGGTTTGAACTCGAAAGGCTGATACCAATTTTAAACATTTGTCTCTCACTGCTTCCTCTTACTCCACTCCACTTCATTTTTTTCTGGCTGTACAGCAAATTATATAGCAAAATTCATAATCGGGGTAGTTATATCCATCCATATAACAATCAATACAGCCGCTACACAAGCTCTACAATACTCCCAAGTCCCCCGTTTGGCTTAGGATTAAGGCACTAGGCTACAAACCAGAAGACTGTGAGTTCTAGTTCTGGAAGCCGGTTGGGTGACTTTGGGCCACTCCCCAGGAGATGTTGTAAGTCAAGGACTACCTGTGTAGTGTTTATTGTCGGCACTAGAAGTGGGAACCCAGCGGAGAGTCACAAATGCATTTCAGCATTAAAAGCGTGCCACAATTGTTGTTGGGATGGACTTGAAGTCTCGTCCACTGAATAAAATGCAAATTGGGACTTTGTGGCTTTAATCGTAATCATACTTGATTAAAAGCAGGGATTGCCTTCTCTCGTTCTTGCAATAACCTCATTTTTTGCGGGCAGTTAATAATTAATTTAGAAGAATTACCATTTCAGTAAGTCAGGACCCATTATTTATTCAATGTAATTAAAGAATTTATTAGGCGACTAATCAGTTGTAGACACCAGGCGTGTGTGTGTGTGTGTGTGCAAGGTGGCGAACGATTCATTTATATCAGCTAACCCCGACCTGTGTTTGAAAATAGTTACACTTGTTTTCACAGAATGTATTAATACATTAATTGACATCCAGACAATTAGGAGGCAGAAAAGATAGAAGTAGATCTCCAAATCACACACGCCTTGCCTTGCTATTAAATAGCAACAGCACTTATATACCGCTTCCCATTGCTTTACAGGCCTCTCTAAACAGTTTCCCAATGTCAGCCTCTTGCCCTCAACAATTTGGCTCCTCATTTTACCCACCTCAGAAGGATGGAAAGCTGAGTCAACCTTGAGCTGGTCAGGATCGAACTGTTGGCAGTCGGCATAATTAGCCTGCAATACTGCACTCTAATCACCATGCTACTCCAGCTCCTTTTGCAACAAAGAATAAAAATTTAAATTTAAAAATGCAACGTATTCCTGTTTCTATCATGAGGGTGCCAAACCTACTATTCTTATTTTTTTTTAATCATTTTTTGATATTTCACGGTGAATAACAGAATAACAAAGTTTGGAAGAAAACTTGGAGGTCTTTTAGCCCCCTGCTCAAGCAGAGGACCCTATTCCTGTGATGGCAAACCTATGGCACGCATGCCACAGGTAGCACACAGAGCCATTTGTGGTGGCACACAAGCTGCAGGCAAATTTACCTCACTGCTCATCTGATTTTCAGCCGGTTTGAGTCCTTTTTTCGGCCTCCTAAAGGCTTGAGGAAGGCTTCTGCAGGCTTCTGCAAGCTTTGCAGGCCGAAAACTAGCCCTGTTTCGTCACTTCCGGTATTTTCGGAAAAACAGGAAATGACAAAACGGGGACAGTTTTTGGCCTGCAAACCTTGCAGAAGCCTGCAGAAACCTTCCTCAAGCTTTTGGGAGGTCGAAAAAAAAGCCTCAAACCAGCCAAAAATCAGCTATGAGGCACAGTGCAGGTAAGAGGGCAGTGGGGGATTGGGGGTGGGATTGCACGCGCATGCGTAGGGGATGTGAGGGGGGCACATTGCCTTCTGGGTGCTGGCATGTGAGCACAGGAACCCAAAAAGGTTAGCCACCATTGCCCTATTCCATTTCAGAAAAGAGGTTGTCCAATCTCTTCTTAAAAACTTCCAGTGATGGGGCATCCACAACTTCTGGAAGCAAGTTTAATTGTCCTCACTGTTAGGAAGTTTCTCCTGAATTCCAGTTTACTTCTCACCTTGGTTAGTTTCCATCCATTGCTTCCTGTTCTGTCTTCTAGTGCTTTAGAAAATAAGTTGACCCCCCTCTTCTTTGTGGCAGCCCCTCAACTCCTGGAATACTGCTATCATGTCACCCCCCCCCCCCAATTCTTCTTTTCTTTAGACTAGCCAAACCAATTCCTGCAACCATTCTTCATATCTTTTAATGAAGGACAGAAGATAAGAGTTGAAAGGGGCTGCCACAAAGAAGAGGGAGTCAAGCTATTATCCAAAGCACCTGAAGGCAGGACAAGAAGCAATGGGTGGAAATTAATCAAGGAGAGAAGCAACCTAGAACTAAGGAGGAATTTCCTGACAGTTAGAACAATTAACCAATGGAACAACTTGCCTCCAGAAGTTGTAAAAAATGCTCCAACATTGGAAGTTTTTAAAAAGAGGTTGGATAACCATTTGTCTGAAGTTGTGTAGGGTTTCCTGCCTAGGCAGCGGGTTGGACTAGAAGACCTCCAAGGTCCCTCCACGTTTTGGTCACCGCACTATAAAAAAAGAGGTTGAGACTCTAGAAAGAGTGCAGAGAAGAGCAACCAGGATGATGAGGGGACTGGAGGCTAAAACATATGAAGAATGGTTACAGGCTTGGCTAGTCTAGTGAGGAGAAGGACCAAGGGAGACATGATAACAGTCTTCCAATATTTGAGGGGTTGCCACAGAGAGGAGGAGGAAGGGTCAAGCTCTTTTCCAAGGCACCTGAAGGCCAGACAAGGAATAATGGATGGAAGGTGAACAAGGAGAGATTCAACCTGAAAATAAGGAGGAATTTCCTGACAGTCAGAACAATTAACCAATGGAACGACTTACCTCCAGAAGTTGTAAAAAATGCTCCAACATTGGAAGTTTTTAAAAAGAGGTTGGATAACCATTTGTCTGAAGTTGTGTAGGGTTTCCTGCCTAGGCAGGGGGTTGGACTAGAAGACCTCCAAGGTCCCTCCAAGTTTTGGTCACCACACTATAAAAAAGAGGTTGAGACTCTAGAAAGAGTGCAGAGAAGAGCAGCCAGGATGACTAGGGGACTGGAGACTAAAGCATATGAAGAACAGTTACAGGAACTGGGCCTGGCTAGTCAAGAGAAGGACCAGGGGAGACAGGATAGCAGTCTTCCAATATTTGAGGGGCTGCCACAGAGAGGAAGGGGTTAAACTATTTTCCAAGGCACTTGAAGGCCAGACAAGGAATAATGGATGGAAACTAAACAAGGAGAGATTTAACCTGGAAATAAGGAGAAACTTTCTGACAGTGAGAACAATCAACCAATGGAACAGAAGTTGCCCACGGAAGTTGTGGGAGCGCCATCACTTGAGACTTTCAAGAAGAGATTGGACTGCCATTTGTCAGAAATGGTGTAGTGTCTCCTGCTTGGGTGGGGGGTTGGACTAGATGACCTACAAGGTCCCTTCCAACTCTGATTATCTGTTATCTGTCCATTCCAACTCTGCTATTCTATTCTATCCATAAAGGAAAGGGACCTTGGAGGTCTTCTAGTCCAACCCCCCGCTCAAAGTTCAACCATGGGTTGTTATATGCTTCTTTTATGGCTTGGTGAGTTGTGCAGCTCCCAAACTACTGAGTTAATTTGTAGCACAGCATGTGCTGCCATCCCAGAAAATGAATTCATTCAGGAGCCGAGTTGTGCATGTTGTGTGTTATTGTGTATGCTGGGCCTGTGCTCTCCCATGCCACTGACTATTACTAATCACAATCTTCTTTTGACAAAAAGATTTGGTCGTGTTCCAAGGGGGAATATACAGAAAAAGAATATTTATTCAGCTCATCCGCCAAAGCGAACACAATTGAAATGTATTGTGTGTTTCTTTTCACTAAAATCCTGCTTCTTATTCCATTCATTTTCCTGATGGCATATATTACCGGGTCTTGGATGTTGCGTTCCTACCATTTGTATTTTATTTATGTACACATCCTTTCAGGGCTTCTGTGAATCTGCATGCTTGCATTAATGTGCATGGGGGTAGATGCATAACCAATATGTCTTCTGAAATATTTAGAAAGTCTTTACTGCAACAGTACTAACAGAGTTGGAAGGGACCTTGGAGATCATCTAATTCAGTGGTTCCCAAAGTGGGCAGTACTGCCCCCTAGGGGGCAGTGGGATCCCTTAGGGGGATACTAAGAGGCAAGGGGGCCAGCAGGGGGCGTTAAGAGGCAAGGGTTTGAGGCGCTGGCCCCGCAGGCTTACCACATTGACGAACCAAATTAAATTCATTGCAGAGAAAAGTCCTACACTTAGGCAAGAAAAACCCAAAGGACACATATAGACTGGGTGAAACCAGGCTCAATAGCAGTAACTGTGAGAGGGATCTTGGAGTCTTAGTGGACAACCAGGTAAATATGAGCCAGCAGTGTGCAGCAGCAGCCAAAAAAGCTAATGCAATCCTAAATTGTATTAACAGAGGGATACAATCGAGATCAAGCGAGGTACTGATACCACTCTATAAAGCATTAGTAAAACTACACCTAGAATATTATATCCAGTTTTGGTCACCACACTATAAAAAGATGTTGAGGCTCTAGAAAGAGTGCAGAGAAGAGCAGCCAGGATGATTAGGGGACTGGAGGCTAAAACATACAACGAACGGTTGCAGGAACTGGGCATGGCTGGTCTAGGGAAGAGAAGGACCAGGGGAGACAGGATAGCAGTCTTCCAATATTTGAGGGGCTGCCACAGAGAGGAGGGGGTCAACCTATTTTCTAAAGCGCTTGTAGGCCAGACAAGGAATAATGGATGGAAACTGAACAAGGAGAGATTCAACCTGGAGATAACGAGAAACTTTCTGACAGTGAGAACAATCAACCCATGGAACAGAAGTTGCTCTCGGAGGTTGTGGGAGCGCCATCACTTGAGACTTTCAAGAAGAGATTGGACTGCCATTTGTCAGAAATGATGTAGGGTCTCCCGCTTGGATAGGGGGTTGGAGTAGATGACCTACAAGGTCCCTTCCAATTCTGATTATCTGCTATTTATCTGACTGTTGCACCGCTCCGGTGCCGGTGCCTCGAACGTGGCAGTGGCAGCGCATTTGAAATGTAGAGCAAAGCCAGACTGGCTTTGGTCTACTTTCCCGGCATGCCTGCGGGGCCAGCGCCTCGAACACGGCGGTGGCAGCACATTGGGAAAGTAGAGCGAAGCCAGTCTTCTAGTCCAGCCCACTGCTCAACCAGGAGACCGTACACCATTTTAGGAAAATGGTTGTCCAATACCTTCTTTAAAACCTCCAGTGTTGGAGTATCTACAACTTTTTTAAAAAAATTAATTGAGTATAAAAATTAAAAAATAGTGAACATGGTGGTCGTCTTTGATATACATTTCTGTCAAAATATTTTGCATTTAGAAATTTTCAAAAGATATATACATTTATATACATATATATACATATATACATTTGAGCTTTGTAGTTCTTTTTCTTATTTTTCAAATAAAAAGTGGAGTACCTACAACTTTTGAAGACAAGCCGTTCCACTGATTAATTGTTCTCATAGTCAGGAAATTTATCCTTAGTTCTAGGTTGCTTCTCTCCTTGATTCATTTCCATCCATAAATTCTTGTCCTGCCCTCAGGGACTTTGGAGAAAAGCTTGATTCCTTTTCCTTATGTCAGCCCCTCAAATATATAGCTTTCTGAACTGATTCCAAAATCAATTCAAATCCATCAAAAAGAGGATAACACAACAGCAGAGTGGATTCTCATGGATACAATTATGGAAAACAGCTTTTAGTTTCCTTCCAAATTTTCTTCCAAGTTTTTTTTTTTCTTTTTGAAGTTTGGTAACCTAAGATCTATCACGCAGCCACCTCTTCTCTAATGGTAAATATTTCTAGTTTCTTCCATGTTTTTTCACTGATCATGCTAATTATTCTTAATGATCTTCTCTAAACCTCTTTCCTTTGTCCAAGTCATTATTTAAGTGTGATCTAAACTAGACCTCATATCTGAAGTAGTCAGGACAAATTACAGTTTATTTTGGTCAAAGACACTGAACATTGAAAGAAACAATTAAGTAACTGTTGCCCAGTTTAAAAAAAAAAAAAGGAAAACCAGATATCAAATATTAGCTGAAGGAATACCACAGAATATTTTTGTCACTAGTATTTCTTGGGTGACTTGGGTCTCTAAAACTAGGAAACAGAATGTTATTTCTCTCAAACTAAGATATAGAAGTAAAATTGTAAGGTAAAAATAAGTTAAATAATATCAAATGACATCAATCAATATCTCTATATCTACTTATATAACAATAGCAGTAGCAATAGCACTTCAACTTATATACCACTTCACAGTGCTTAACAGCCCTCTCTAAATGGTTTACAGAGTCAACCAATTGCCCCCAACCATCTGGGTCCTCACTTTACCGACCTCAGAAAGATGGAAGGCTGAGTCAACCTTGAGCTGGTGAGAATTGAACTGCTGGCAGTCAGCAGAATTAGCAATAGCGCTTAGATTTATATCCCATTTCACAATGCTTAACAGCCCTCTCTAAGTGGTTTACAGAGTCAACCAATTGCCCCCAACAATCTGGCTCCTCATTTTCCCCACCTCAGAAGGATGGAAGGCTGAGTCAACCTTGAGCTGGTGAGTTAAACTGCTGGCAATGTGCAGAATTAGCCTGCAATACTGCATTCTAAACACTACACCACTACGCTCTTAGATAGTGACTTATAACTAAGTGACAGTAGCACTTAGACTTATATACCACTTTACAGCCCTCTCTAAATGGTTTACAGAATCAGCCTATTGCCCTCAACAATCTGGGTCCTCACTTTACTGTCCGCGGAAGGGGGGAAGGCAGAGTCAACCTTGAGCCGGTGAGAATGTAACTGCCATGTTAGGGATAATATTGGTTACCTAACTTAGTTTGGGTTAAATAATATATAAACTATGTTAGTGAGTTTAAGTGTATGTATCACTTTAAACTGTAAACCAAGTTTTTTGGGTGCGGTTGTAAAATCACCATAAGAGGGAGCAAGAGAGTTCACTGTTTGCTTGGCTTTTACTGGAATGCTGACAATGAAGGATTGATGGTGATAAACTGCTTGTTTGCTGAAAGAAGAAAAGGGGTTTGATTTTTCTTCATATCTCTGACTGCAAAAGAGATATATCACTGGACTGATTGATTGTAAGTTTAATGACCTCTTTTTCGACACTGGACTTTGCAAACTGAATAACCCCCGGACTGACTGAACTTAGTGTATGATATATGGACTGTTTTGACTATGTTATAACTCTTGCTGGAATAAAAACTATTTAACTTGCACAGTGTATCTGTCTTACTGAGTGTAAGCTACTACAACGTTTTGTCTCACATATCTGCCTGTCTGCTAGACTGCCGTTGCACGTTCTGCTAGGGTGTATATCCCTAACATGCCAAACTGTAGGCAGCTGGCAGTCAGCAGAATTAGCCAGCAATACTGCATTCTAACCACTGCGCCACCATGACTATATATTGTATTTGATGACTATATATTGTTATTGGAATAAGGACACCTGCCCAAAGCAGGTGTCCTTATTCCATCCTGACTAAATGGTTGTCCAATCTTTTCTTAAAATCCTGCAGAGATGGAGCCCCACAATACCAGGAGACCAGTTATTCCACCGACTAACAGTTCTCATTGTCAAGAAACTCCTCCTTATTTTCCAGGTCAGATCTCCCTCTAATGAGCTTCTACCTTTTCTGACCTAGGTTTCCCCAACAGCACGAAGCCGGCTCCTCATCCCGATAAACCCCTTTTATTTAGTTTACAGTGAAATTCCTCTCCAGCAAAGTCCCAGCCAACAGTCTTTCAAGACAATTCACAGTTACAGACCTTTCTCAGGCTTGGAGAGTTGCCAGGCCGATATCTTTCAGGTGCCACACTGTAGCCGACAATAATTGGCAAGAATGCAGGAACCGATCTTCACCCAAATGAACTAATTGTCTCCTGCAAAAACCCTACTCCCATTTTGCTCCTCTTTTATTCCCTATGGGAGGGGCCATTCACCGTCCACCTGTGGCTTCACTCCCAAGTCGACCCTTGTTCCTTAGCTGTTCCCTTCTTCTGGCAGCTCTGTGCATGCACACACTGGGAACAGGCTCCAGCTGCTCTTCTCCCTCACTGACGTCCAACTCCAAAGGCAGCTGATAACTGTCAGATGGCCCTGGACCTACCTCTGCCTCCAACACAGAGCCCTTGTCAGGGCCTTCCGCAGACTCCAGGACTGGCCCATGTTCCTCCCCAACCTCCTCATTGTCTGAATCTGCTGCCAGCTCCGCTGGCCACTGGTGGCCCACAACACCACTGCTTCTTGTCCTACCCTCAATTGCTCTGGATTTCATTCAAGAACGCCAAAGATTAACACTGATTTTGAAGTCTGCAGTCTTCAGGAAAATGTTGATTATCGCCAATTCCAGGAGCGCTGAACATGATAGAAGAGATGGTTGGTTCTCATTCTTCTCTCATTGCTTCGCTTGAAAATATCCTATCTTGTCCAAACGAACTGTTTCGCTAGGTTGCCGTTTCACTCTATTATGTGAATCCAGAAAATGGATTAATTCAGTTAATAAGCATGCTGGGTGAACATAGCCACTAAGCCCAGCTACTGAAGCAGAAAGCTGTAATTTCTAACCCTTTTGATTTAAATTATCTATCTGTGCTGCAATGCAGCATTCTGATTAATTTTATGTCTGTGTTTTCATTTCTCCTGTTTTGCAGCTGTTCCATTGGCTCTTTCAATTTCATTGTTTTATTATATTTGGGTCAACCATGCTAGAATTAATTTTATGCTACCGTTTGGTCTCTTTTTTTAAAAAAAAAAAGTTTTTAAACACAGGTTTCAGGTACGTTGCCAAGGGAGAAAAGGTGACATATAAATTGATGGACGAATGAAAAAACTGAATAGGTAAATAGCCGGATTGTGTTAGGTGCCTTTTATTTTTCAATAGGATAATCAATTCACACAGATTCATTTCTTCCCCAAAACAATGCAGGCCAAAAATTCGATTAAATTTTGGCTGCTTTCCAAAGCAACTTTCTATTTTGAAGTCCTTTTTACTGCTGTCACAATATTCTCCAGCTAGTGGACACAGGAAAGAGGTATGGATAAACCTCAGAGAATTTCCCCAATTATCTGCAAAACACAAGTCAGGCAAAGTTCTAAGCTACAAGATAGCTTAGTTGGTTAGAAGATGAGTGGCTCTATAAATGTATTGCATTGCACTTGGCTGGTTTCAAGAAACACTTCAAAATGGATCTTTTTATTTTGAAAAAAAGACCTCCAAAATACTTGCTTACTTTGAAGCTTTCACCAAACACCCTTAGTAGATTACCAGTCACCATCGCCAATTGATATGAGATATCCCCATTATATCTCTCAGGGATGAAGGGATGAAGCATCCAATGAACGTTCCTACATGTTGGCTGAGCTTGTTGAGAAGCAGTTTTGGGTCACGTACAGTCTGTGTACCTGCTTGGTCCCTCTAGCTGCCCTGCTGTTGCAATTTCAACCTTGCCTGCTAATCTGCCAATCCATCTGTGATTGGCAGGGAGAGAACGCACCATGATCCAACCTTGGCTTTTAACTGCTTGGCACAAAAATGACAATCCAAACAATAGGAATTGTATATTCTTCTGCAAATGCCAAGGAGCTCATTTATTCTTCCCTCTTGATCGGAGGTGGTCTTCAGCAGGTTCTGACCAGTTCTGGAGAACCGGTAGCGAAAATTTTGAGTAGTTTGGAAAACCGGCAAATCCCACCCCTGACTGGAGATTTTACAGTCTCCTTCCCCTGCCACGCCCACCAAGCCATGCCCACAGAACCGGTAGTAAAAAAAAAGTTGAATCCCACCACTGCTCTTGATCCCTTGGCTCCCAATCACTTTCTCTTTCTCCTCCTCATCTTCCTTCTCCTCCTCCTCATCTTTCTGATCATCATCATCTTCATCATCATCATCCTCTCCTTCCTCTCCCTCCTCTCTCCCTCCTCCTCTTCTTTCTCCTTCTCCTCCTTCTCTCCTTCCTCTCCCCCTCCTCCCCTCCTCTTCTTCTTCCTCCCCTTCCTCCTCCTCCTTCTCATTCCCCTCTTCCTCCTCCTCCCCTTCCACTCCCTCCTCTCCCCCTCCTCAACTTCCTCCCCTTCACCTCCTCCTCCTCCTCTTCCTCCTCTCCTTCCACTCCCTCCTCTCCCCTCCT
>NW_020716871.1:589286-608249 GCF_900518725.1 Notechis scutatus
TCCAGTCATCATCTTTGGAGAGGATCAGCATTAATAAAATCATCATCAGATTTGGTCTCCTCAGTGTGTCAGTACAAGCCCAATTCTACAATACAAAGTCCCACCAACATCTGGCCTTATTTGCCCATTTTCTGGGCTGTACAATATATTAAGGTGTAAAGTTAACTACCTAAGGATGACTATCTAAAATGATATGGTGAACATTGCAGGAACTGGGTATGTCTAGTGCAATGAAGATCACGGGTGATATGATAGCAGTCTTCTATTTCTTGAGGGTCTACCGCACAGAATGTCAGCATTCCAGCAAACCTCCATTCCAACCAATAACTCCAAGACAGACATTTCTCAAATGTTCCATTTTATTTGGAAAGTAACTGGCACAACTGTGGAATCCCAAATCTGAAAGTTCCGGATTTCCTTGCAATAAGTAAAAACTACAAAATCCATCCCCTGCACCCATCATCCATCACATGGCCCAATCACCATCCGTCCCAATTTAAGACTTCCTCTCACTTATGGGAAACACAACATGACCTTGAATCAGAAAAAGAATTGTATTATGTCTAACTAGATATACTCCAATGAATTCCCCCCCCTCCCACATTCCCGGGCTCAATGGCGGCAGCGTGGGAGCATCAGATCTCAATATGGCTTCCAAAGCTGACACAGAAGAGGGGGTCAACCTATTCTCCAAAGCACCTGAAAGCAGGATAAGAAGTCATGGATGGAAACCTGTCAAGGAGAGGTCCAATCTAGAACCCTAGGGTGAGATCCTACAAAGAGCGCAGAGAAAAGCAACCAAGGAATCCGAAGGCTGAACCATACAATGAATGATTGAGGGAACTAGGTATGTCTAGTGTGATTAAAAAAAAGGACTAGGGGGTGATATGATAGCAATCTCCCAGCTTGAAGCACCTTCATTTTCTCTCCTTCTTCCTTCTGCTATCTCCCTTTTGAGCTATTTGACAACCGGATCGTTGTATCCTGCCTTCAGCGGGTATTCATGTGCATAAATTTCCCTTCTTTTAATTTAATCACAGCCGCAACACAGTTCCCCCATCGATCACTGTTGAATAATTCCACCCTGTTAGCACCCTTCAAAATTACTTGTTGACTCTCCTTGTCTCTTTCCTCCTTAATTGCTTCTTTTAACATCTAGGTACATATTTCAGCTTTTCTTTAAAAAAAAAATCCAGCCTTCTTTAGAAATCGCTCTCTTCATCTTTTCGATTTTGTGAGATGATCCTGCCCTGAATTTTATTTTATTTCCCCCCCACCCCCACACACACACACAATTTGCAGAGGTCTTTCTCTAACGGTATGCCTTTAAAAAAAATTATAAAACATTAAACACGCTGCCTACTTCTTCTTCTTCTTCTTTTTTTCTTTTCTTCCCCCATGGGTCTTGTACGACATGCTCAAAATAGAATCACGGTGGTATCTGTGAGTTAGTTAAGCCTTGAATGTTTCTCAACAGCAGCCTTATTAAAGTCACTGTTGCTGAAAAGAGCCAACAGACTGAATTATCTCTACCTTGACACCCTGCCTCATAATATTTGTTGCCCAAAGGCTTTGGGTTCTACATTTCATTCAAAAGTCACTCCTAAGGGCTGTTTTTCTGACCTTGCAACACTCAAGGCAGCCTTACAGCAATTAAAAACGCACACGTGAAAAAAGTGCGAGAATATTTTCCCAGTCTAGAGCAAAGAAGGACTAGGAGGGACATGATAGCGACATTCCAGGGTTGGAGAGGCTGTCACAAAGAAAGGGAGGGTCAATTTATTTTCCAAAGCACCAGAAGTCTGTAGAGATTCTCAGTCCTCCAGGTCTTGTTTTTTCTTTTGAAGACATTTTGCTTCTCACCCAAGAAGCTTCTTCAGCTCTGACAGCATAGTGGGGAATGGAAGGATTTATATTCCTTGCAGATAGTTGGTGATCTGCTTCCTTGCAAACAGCTGGTAATCAGCCCACGGGGTACTTAGATCTGGCCCATGGGGTTGTCCTTGTTTTGTGGTTTGCTGGCAGTAGGCGCGGACGTCTGAGGTCTCGGAGAGCGAGGACTCAGATGAGGGGCCTGTGTGTGAGGCAGGGATGGGGCCAGGACCATCAGGGAGTAGAATGCTGCCTTTGGAGATTGTGGAGGCTGGCAGCAGTGATGAAGAGGACCCCGAGGAGCCTGTGCCCAGTGCACATGTGTGCAGGACTGCTCAAAGGAAAGAGCAGCTGCAGCAGCACAGGCAACTCAGGAATAAGGCTGCAAGGTGATGGCCCCTCCCTTAAGAGATAAAAGTCAGCTGAGAAACCAGAGTTCTTTGCAGGAAGCAAAGAAGTTTTTACACTCAAGCCTTGTGGATGTTCGGAATATCTTGGTTGGTGTTTGGAGACTCCTTATGTTTGAAATATTTCTGAGTAACTTTATCTAGTGTTCTTGGCAGCCTTGCACAACCTTGGCAAGGCTCGTTCTTATCAGAGACAATTCGTTTGAAACAGCCTTTTAACCGAGAAGGAACGGAATTCGTAAATGAATCATGAAAAGGTTTTGCTGTTACCTCTGTTTTGTGTTTGTTTCCTTGGAACAAGCTTTGGGTCAGAAGACCTGGAAACAGTGAAGGACCGGCCCGCAGTGCTTCTGCCAGCAAAAATGGAGCTCGGGAGGGCTATGTGTGGCAATCCCGAGCTCCGGTTTCGCTGGCAGGGGGTTGCAGGAGGCCATCGCAGCCAAAAATGGAGCTTGGAAGGGTTGTGGGTGGCCCTCCCAGATTCCAGAAGGTTGCAGGAGGCCGTCACAGCCCAAAACAAAGCTTGGGAGCCCATTTTCACTGGGCAGAGTGCTCGGGCCATCGCAGGCACCCCCAACACAAGTGACATCGAGCTGGCCACACCCACCCTGACCTCAATGAAATTGAGTTTAACACCCTTGGACTAGAAGACTTCCAAGGTCCCTTCCAACTCTATTATTCTAGGCTATGTTAAAATACAAAATTGGGGGATAAAAAGAACAGACAAACCAATCTCAAGCAATGTCAATAAAAATTAAAAACACATACAACGGGGTTGGGATGCAAATGTTTTTACTACCGGTTCTGTGAGTGGGACTGGGGTGGGCGTGGCTTCTTCTTCTTTTTTGCAGCACCCCCTCCCCACGCTCCATATTTTTTGGCCTCCTGGGCCTGAGGGAAGCCTCCTGGGAGCAAAAACGAAGGCTTCCCTGAAGCACAGGAGGCCAAAAACCGGAGCATGTTCCTTTTTGCCTACTGGGCCTCAGGGACCTCCTGGGCGAAGTAGTAAGACAGTGAGGGGGATCCTGGCAGAGTTGATCATTGAAACAGCTGGTCGTCAGGAGGGGTAGGGGAGGAGATATCTTAAGGAGTGACTGGGCAGAGGACAATACAATCAGCAATGTCAAGCATGTGCACAATGTCGCGCATGCGCAATAAGGACTTACTGGGCGGGGAGGCGAGGGGCAGGCAGAGAGGGGTTGTTGTGGTTTGCTGGCAGCAGGTGCGGACAGCTGAGGTCTTCGAGAGTTGAGGGGCCTGCATGTGATGCAGGGATGGGGCCAGGACCATCAGGAAGTGGAATGCTGCCTTTGGAGATTGTGGAGGCTGGCAGCAGTGAGGAAGAGGCCCCCAAGGAGCCTGCACCAAGTGCACGTGCATGCAGGGCTGCTCTAAGGAAAGAGCAGCTGCAGCAGCACGGGCAACTCAGGAGTAAGGCTGCAAGGTAATGGCCCCTCCCTCAAGAGATAAAAGCCAGCTGAGAACCTGCAGCTCTTTGCAGAAGGCAAAGAAGTTTGATACTCGAGCCTGGTGGACATTAGGAATGTCTGAGTTGGTGTTTAGAGACTCTTTGATTTATTGCTTAGGAACTTTATCTATTGCTCTTGGCAGCCTTGCAAAAACTTGGTCAGGCTCTTTCTTATTGGAGCTAATTAGTTGCAAGCAGCCTTTTCTCTGTGAAGAAACAGGATTCGTAAATGAAACGTTAAAAGGTTGTGCTGCTACCTTTGTCTTGTGTTTGCTCTCTTGGAACCAGGTTTGGGTCAGAACAGCCAGTGGCACAATTTGCTGGTTCTCTGAACTGCACAGAATCATAACAACCAGTTCTATAGAACCAGTCCGAACCCGGTAGAATCCCACCACTGACATAGAACAATAACGAATGACAAAGAGATCATTCAAACTGACATTAAACATAAAACATCCACCCTATGCTGAGAAATATATTTGAAATATCTGATCTATTCTTCTCCCATTACACAACTGTAGGTCCACCCCTTTTTCCCTGTCCATCATGCATGGGTGGCACTTCGATCATGGCCTCCCATCCACAATCCTGCTGTTTTTGACCCCCTGTCCCTTCTGCAGAATGGAGAAAGTCATCAAGATGATGGAGAGAACACAAAGCATTTTGCAGGAGAAGAAATTTAGCAACGCTGCCATTTTTTTTCCTGCCTTTTTTTAAAAAAAAAATAAGTCTTTTTCTTTTTCCTATGGCCCATGGTAGCTAATGGAAACTGTTTATCAAATTTGAACAGATCGTGGCCCATAATCCTTCCACGATTAGAGGAAAGCCTGTTGAATTAAGCTCACATCTGCAGACCCTAGTTTTATTCAACGGGAGACCTGACGTCTTAGGGATGGAGGGAACACCAGCTGCTACCGAACTGAAGCAAATTATTTTTGCCTATTGGGTGAAGAGAAAGTTGTTATTGATTTTTGGTTCAAGAGTCATATGTAGGCACTTTTTATCATTCTTGTCACGATCACAGAGCTACTCATTTAGACATCCACCTACCCTGGACCCCAAAAAAATCTGTTATCTATCATCCTCAACTTTAAAAAGTTCATTTAGTGACTAAATTTGAAGTGGTGCAGTGGCCTAGAGGTGGAGCTCTTGCCTCACAATCAGGAGGCTGTGAGTTCGATCTAGATTCGATCTAAATATTTCTCTCTGGACACACTGAGAATATATATCTGCTGAACTAAACTCCGCATTGGTGACAGGAAAGGCATCCGGCCATTAAACACTCTGCTGGCTCCATTCAGTTGCCCAGACTCTACCTTGCAAAGGATTATGGGGTCGTTAAATAAAGATGATGTTTAGTGACTAAATTTACAATAAAAAAAACGGCACTTAGGGTTGTTTTTCACATTTATGACCATTTCAGCATCTCCACGATCCCATGATTTACATTTGGGTGCTTGACAACTGACTCACATTTATGACAGTTTCAGTGTCTTGGGGTTACGTGATCCTTCTGACAAGCAAAGTCAACGGGGAAGCCAGATTCAACTAATAACTGGATTACTAACTGAGCGATTCACTTAACCACCGTGTCAGAAAGGTTGTAAAACAGGGGAAAAACTCACTTAACCCCTAGCTCAGCAACATAAATTTGGGGCTCAATTGTAGTCGTCAGTTGAGGACTATCTATTCCGGGCGTCAGCAATCCGCGGCTCTGGAGCTACATGCAGCTCTTTGGGGCCCTCTACTGTGGCTCCCTGTTGGGTGATCCCACCACTAGCTGGCCTCACCCTTTGCCCTCCCCTCCCAGTCACTCCTTGCTTGGCCTGAAAAGTAAAACACAAAAAAACAGAAAGGAGAGGGGGGGGAGAAAGAGAGAGAGAGACCCATTTCCCACAGAAAATACCGGGAGCCACAAAACCTGGGTAGGTGTGGCAGGAGGTCATGTGACTGGGTGGGAGTGATGTTGAGTTGGCCACACCCACCCAGGTTTTGAGGCTCCCGGTGTTTTCTGTGGGAAATGGCTCCAAATGGCTCTTAGAGTGTTTAAGGTTGCAGACCCCTGATCTATACTGTGGAAGAGAATGCATTACAGGCAGCCCTCAACTTACGATCTCAATCGAGCCCCAAATTGATGTTGCTAAGTGAGGCATTTGTTAAGGGAGTTTTGCTCCATTTTATGATCTTTCTTTCTACAGTTGTTAAGTGGATCACTGCCCATTAGAAGAGTAACACGGTTGTTAAGTGAATCTGGCTTCCCCATTGGCTTTGCTTATCAAGAGGTTGCACAAGGGGATCACATGACCCCCCGGGACACTGCAACCGTCATGAGTCAGTTGACCAAGCGCCTGAATTTTGATCATGTAACAATGGGGAGGCTCCAACAGTCATCAGCGTGAAAAACGATCAAAACTTACTTTTTTCAGGGCTGTCATAACTTCAAACGGTCACTAAAGGAATGTTGAGGACTATCTGTATTATTCTTCCCTACTCTCCTGATTTCCGATACACACTGCGTGTACCACACAGGGAAATTGTTGGGAAGGATTCTTCTGCAGCATGCAAACCAACGTCTGCATTTCCTGCGTTGGATGAAGTGGGCACATTTCTTTCTCCTTCCGCCCTGGCCACTTTTTACAGAGCCACGATTGAGAGCATTTTAACAAACGGCATCCCTGTTTGGTTTGGTGGCAGCAGTGCCTGAGATAGAAAGTCCCTACAGAGAGTGGTGAGGACAGTGGAGAAGATTATAGGAAGCTTGCTTCCTGTTATTCAGGATGCTGCTTATAAGTGCTGGGCTCTTAGAGCTCAAAGCATTGTTAGAGACCCCACGCATCCACTTCACGGTCTGTTTCTGTTCCTCCCCTCTGGGAGGAGGTTTTGAAGTATCTCTAGCAGGACTGTCAGATTCTGTAACAGCTGTGCTAACACGGAAGTAAGAACTACAAATAAAAGCTATGCCACTTCTAAAAAAGTTATGTGAAGTACTTAATACTCCCTTCTCCTGTTCCTATTTTCCTCAGAACAGCAACCCTGTGAGGTGGTTGGGGTGAGAGAGAAAGTGACTAGCCCAAAGTCATCCCTCTGGCTTTCATAGCTAAGATGGGACTAGAACTCACAGACTCCTGATGATTGGGCCTAAATCACCCAGATGGCTTTTGTGCTTAAAATTGGACTAGAACTCACAGTCTCCTGGTGATTAGCCCAAAGTCTCCCAACTGGTTTTCACGGTTAAGACAGGACTAGAATTCACAATCTTCAGGTGTTTGGCTCAAAGTCACCCAGCTGCAGAGGTGGTATTCAGCAGGTTCTGACCAGTTCTGGAGAACCGGTAGCAGAAATTTTGAGTAGTACCTACTCAAATTATGAATACCACCTCTGACTGGAGATTTTACAGTATCCTTTCCCCTGCCACGCCCATCAAGCCACACCCACAGAACCAGTAGTAAAAAAAAATAGAATCCCACCACTGCCCAGCTGGCTTTTATGCCTAAAGTAGGACTAGAACGCGCAGTCTCCTGATGATTGGCCCTAAGTCACCCAGCTGGCTTTTATGTCTAAAGAGGGACTCGAACTCACAGTCTCCTGGTGATTGACCCTAAGTCATCCAGCTGACTTTCATGCCTAAGGTGGAACTAGAACTCATTTTCTCCTGGTTTCTAGGCCCTTGCCTTCACCACTAGACCAAACTGGCTCTGTATTATTTGCAAATCTTTGATTGTTTTTAATTTTTTTAGCGATTCCTAGATCTTATGAATGGACAGCCAAACTAAATAAATAACATGTGTAAGTAAGTAAAAATTATAGTCTGGCAAGGAAGTGGCAATAATATGAAAACTGAGTTCTGGATTTTACAAAGAGGGCAAGGATAATAATTTAAAGCCAAATTAATGTTATTTCCATCTCTCTCTCTCTCTCTCTCTCTCTCTCACACACACACACACACACACACACACACACAACTTTGTACTCTGATTAAGCCTGTTGCAGCAAACATTTGTTGTGCTTTAAAGAGGGGAAGGGAAGCATTAAATGTGTTGGAAGATATTTCCACCACTGAACTCTCACACCGCCATCTTAAAAGCAAAGTATCCAGTTACACCCCATAAGGCATTCTGGACTCCGCTACCGCCCGTCCTGTTCCCCTCTCATTTTCTAAAGTCTTGTTGACTTTAAATCTTTGGGGAGTTTCCCTTTCCACTTTAAACATTTGTTTCCTGGAATTTTATTAATTCCCAAACTTGTGCCAACTTTAAAAGGAGGTAGTCGGCTGGAAGACGGGAAAGTTCCTATATCCCAACTTTCATTTATATTTGTTGGCAGAGAAGTTGTTTTTTCAGGGCGGGAGGGTTGGGGGAGGACACTCGCCACCTGTAGCTTATTAAGATGATTGGTCCACACCAGGGTGTCTTGCAGGAAATTTTGCATCTGTAGCTGGGCCTTCCTTCTGGTTAAAGTTAAGAGGGCAGGAACCCCATTGATTTTGATGGACGACGGAGCATGTCTAGAGAAAGTAGGAAACAGGAAAGCCAAAAAAAAAAAAAAGTCTGAATTAAAATATCCAATCTCCATTCTGGATCTCTTTGTCCATTTAAAAGCATCTTTTAGCACTACAATTCACGTCTCACAGCCAATACAATCCTACGTTGCATAAACAGAGAGATACAATCAAGATAAGGGAGGTACTAATATCACTCTATAAAGCCTTAGTAAGGCCACTAAGGTGGGACGCGGTGGCTCAGTGGCTAAGACGCTGAATGTGTTGATCCGAAAGGTTCGCAGCTTGGCGGTTCGAATCCCTAGCACCGTGTAATGGAGTGAGCTCTCGTTACTTGTCCCAGCTTCTGCCAACTTGCAGTTCAAAAGCATGTAAAAAGTGCAAGTATAAAAATAGGGACCCCTTTGGTGGGAAGGTAACAGTGTTCTGTGTGCCTTTGGCGTTTAGTCATGCTGGCCACATGACCACGGAGACATCTTTGGATAGCGCTGGCTCATGCCCTGGACAGACCAATAGAAGAATAAGTACCTGCCTGGATGAACACAAAAATGCAGTAAAAAAGCTGGAACACACTTCCTCACTAGTCCAACACATGAAAGCCACAGGTCATAGCATTGACTTCAATGGCACCAAAACCCTAGCCACTATAGAAAACCCCAGCTACAGAATTATCAGAGAAGCCATAGAGATTGAAAAAAGACCTGAAAGCATGAATAGAAGAGATGATTGCACCAGACTGTCAATTATTTGGAAGCCTGCACTCACAAACAAAAAAAATCTCCACACCACAAGCCAAGCAAACATCTGGGCACAAACAGACCCCCCCGCCCCCCATACCTCCAGCTTAAACACACTCCAACCAGGCACCCAGATGAAACCTAGCTTCCTAATAAATGATAGCCGTCCGTTTACTCAAAGCCAAGCTGCACTAAAAGCCTCCAATACAGGAAACACAATGTTGCTAGCCAATCAAGACAAAAAAAAAAACACAAAACAGACAGAAGATATTAGAAACACCAATCAAGCAGAACACAGCAAACTCCAAGACCAATAAACACAGACCAAGACTCCCAACCAATCAGGATGAAGAAAAAACCATTCTGGCACAGCAGTAGGCTAGCACCAAATTTAAAACAGAAACGGCTGTGAAAGTCTGACTCACAGTCGAACACTATACAGAAGCCTGATGAGGGCAGATGAGATTCTGCCGAAACGTTGCTATAACTTTAAAAGCACAACTATAATGATGTGGGAAAATACCTGAACAAAGCTGAATACCAGAGAGAGAGAGAGAGAGAGAGAGAATGATAGATGATAGATAAATTGGTAGGTAGGTAGGTAGGTAGGTAGGTAGGTAGGTAGCTGATAGATAGCTGATAGATAGATGAAGGGAGGGAGGGAGAAAGAGGAAAGAGAGAGAGAGATTGCTGGATTTAGGCTTTTAAGTGCACCATCAAATGTTGGTGGGACATCTTTCTTTCAGAGCCAAAGATGCAGACCCAGTATTTATATTTCACTCATTCTTTGGCTCTCAGAATATCTTTCTCTCTTTTTACTAATACAATTTACAAAAGCCGGTTAAAACAGGATGTCACCAAGCATAACATTGATCTAATCAAATCATGAACACTTTTCTCTATCAGGGCTTAGGAAAATAATTATATACACAATCAATCAGAGGCACGAAGAACTGAAGTGGTTTCTACATCAGTTCCTTATTATGTTTTTTCCCCCTAAACTCATTATCTGTTTAATCATTCTCCTGTTTTACAGACAGTCATCCTTGGATAACCTGAAACAACCTTATCTTCTTTCCCAAATTATAAAATATTCTTGTGTCAAACATTTTTATCAATGTATACATTCATGTGGTAGATTGATATAGGTAAAGTCATATTCCAAAATTTTGAGGTCTTTGCCTGACAATCTCAATTATTCTTTTTTACAACTTTCTGTCAAGTTTTGGAGGTTTGCTATCTAAAAAAAAACAGATTGAATTTATGGCTTTGGCATCTTACATTTTTAAAAAGATGTTGGATAACCATTTGTCTGAAGTGGTGTATGGTTTCCTGCCTAGACAGGGGGTTGGACTAGAAGACCTCCAAGGCCCCTTCCAACTCTGTTATTCTACTCTATTCTATTCTATTCTTATATCATGGACTCCTTCTTAACTCTAAGATGGCCGAGATAGGACCACAAGCCACCAGAAAAAGGAATATCATATATTTTCTGAAATTTTGTCTCTTCCCAGGAGCATTTCCTACCGTAGATTTTGCCTACATGACAAATACTATATTATCCCTGGAAGATCATATGCTTTTAATTCACTAATATGCTCTTCCAAATGCAGTCCTATGTCTTCTGTCAAGAGTAAATCTTTCTCTAGCCCTACTATCCTATTTTACTTTCTAGGCCATGTTTTTAGATTGTTAAACAGCGATGATATTTCTAACTTATTTTATGTTGTAAATTTCCATCTAAGTTCAGCTGGGAACATTTAACAGAATAACAGAGTTGGAAGGGACCTTGGAGGTCTTCTAGTCCAACCCCCTTCTCAAACTGGAGACCCTATACCATTTTAGACTTGTAGCTGTCCGATCTCTTCTTAAAAACCTCCAGTGTCGGAGCATGCACAACTTCCAAATGCAAGCTATTCCACTGGTTGATTGTTCTCACTGTCTGGAAATTTCTCCTTAGTTCTAGGTAGCTTCTCTGTTTGTTCGGGTTCCATCCATTTCTTCTTGTCCTTCCCTCAGATTCCTTGGAGAATAGGTTGACCCCCTCTTCTTTGTGGCAGCCCCTTAAATATTGGAATACTGCTATCATGTCACCCCTTGTCCTTCTGATCAGTAGATTAGACATCCCCAATTCCTGCAACTGTTCTTCATATGTTTTAGCCTTCAGTCCCCTAATCATCTTTGTTGTTCTTCTCTGCACTTTTTCCAAAGTCTCAATATTTGTTTTTTTTTTATATTGGGGTGACCAAAATGGATGCAGTATTTTAAATGTGATCTTACCAAGGCTTTAGAAAACAGTAGTATCACTTCTTGTGATCTTGATTCTATCCAGAGGTGGTATTCAGCCAGTTCTGATAGGTTCTGGAGAACCGGTAGAGGAAATTTTGAGTAGTTCGGAGAACTGGCAAATCCCACCTCTGACTGGCCCCGCCCCCATCTATTCTCCACCCCCCGAGTCTCAGCTGATTGGCTGGGTCTTCTTTGGTTGCCCTGCACAGGAGAACAGAGCTGGAAAGCAGGTTAGTGGGATGGGGAGGGAATGGGGATTTTACAGTATCCTTCCCCTGCCATGCCCATCAAGCCACACCCACCAAGCCACACCCCACCCACCAAGTCCACCAAGCCACACCCACAGAACCGGTAGTAAAAAAAAATTAATGTCACCACTGATTCCATCCCTCTGTTAATGCAATCTAGAATTGCATTGGCTTTTTTGGCAGCTGCCGCACACTGCTAGCTCATATTTAAGTGATTGTCCAGTAAGACTCCATGATCCCTCTCAACAGTTACTCCTATTAAGTCAGGTTTCACCCAGCATGTACCTGTATGTTGTGTTTTTCTTGTCTACTTTTTCTACATTGAATTTCATTTTGTTAGCTAGGGCCTGGTGTTCAAGTCTGAACATTTAGGCTGAATATTGTGATTAAAATGCAACAGATGAGAGCACCAAGAAAATGCTTAGGCTGTATTTACAAATGGAGAAACATTTTTGTTTGAGTTGAAAGATTTGGTGGAGAGAAAGGAGTTTGTAAGGAACTTAAAAGGGTCATGTTGTATTCACTTCCACTAGAAGCATGACTGATGCCATATTTGGAGGGTGGAAAACATGTTGGGGTCATGCTTATGTCATGGCTGCCAAAAGAGACCTGGGATTTACAAAATGTTACGATGAGCACAGCCAAAACACACAACCACCATTGGGTAAAATGGACAAAACTGCCCGTGTGTAACTGTGGACAGTTATAAGCAGAAGAGAAATCAAGATAGGATTTCTGCTGAATCTTTGAAAGAAAAAGAGAGGTGAGAATTATTATCTGCAAGGCATGGGGTAGACTGATCCAGTCCTAATGGTTGTCAACTAATCAATGTTTCTAATCTTTAAATTGTTTTATATTGTTATTTTAGGATGTCATAAGATGCCCAAAGTGATAGTGAGCTGCACAGCATGTAAATTTATGGAAGGGAGGGAGGGAGGGAGGGAGGGAGGAAGGAAGGAAGGAAGAAAGGAAGGAAGGAAGGATGATTTATTAAACCAGAACAAAGAAAAATTCATTATTATAGCTGAAAGAAGTTTGATTCTACAAGGCCTTCTTTTTGCAACACCTAAATAAAGCTTGAATGGTCCAACAATATGTGAACTAGAGTATTGCTAGAATTCCAAATAATGCAACAAATGATCGTGTTTCCAATAGAAAGCATGTAGATGTCATTCAATCAATACAGAATTATTCTCTGATCATGGAAGTGAATTGAATAAAAATCTTTCTCTGTTCATTAATATCTCCTCCCTCCAAACCTCTTGGTATTCTCTAACCTTAGTATGACTTATGTATTGCAAAATCCTTTCCCTAGTCATTAGAAGCATCATTAAATTATCTTCTACCTCATAGTTGAAAGACTTTGGGTTTTAAAAAGTGAATGTCTTCATCTACTATTCCCTTTACCTTGGCGTTTGTTCGCTGTCCTCTTTAACTTCTTTAAACATTCAAAAGTGATTAAAAAAGAAGTAATTTATTCCATGATTTTTCAATATATTCAGATTTATCTGTCATACAGGCACAACACTGGATAAGAGAAAAACCTAAAGAAATGGTTTGGTCTAATGGTTAAGGAACTAGGCTAGAAGGCACAAGATCATGAGTTCTAGTCCTGTGTTATGCATGAAAACAGGCTGGGTAACTTTGGGCCAATCACCAGGAGACAGTGAATTCTAGTCCCGTCTTAGTCATGAAAGGCAGCTGGGTGAACTTGGACCAATCATCAGAAGACAGTGAGTTCTAATCCTGTTTTAGGCATGAAAGCCAGCTGGGTGACTTTGAGCCCATCACCACACGCCGTGAGTTCTAGTTCCGGTTCATTTGATCCCCTTTTGTGACCCTGTGAGAAGCAAAGTCGATGGGGAAGCCAGATTCACTTAACAACCGTGTTACTAATTTAACAACTGCAGTGATTCACTTAAGAACTGAGGCAAGAAAGGTCATAAAATGGGGCAGAACTCACTTAACAAATGCCCTGCTTAGCAACAGAAATTTTGAGGTCAATTATGAGCTACCTGCCCTTAAAACTGTAACACCAACTTTGCTGACTTCTAGATGTTGGCTAAAAATAATGGAAGCTGAGGTTCAAAATCTCTGGAGATGTAAGAGTTTGGACAACCTTTTGTCTGAAACCGTATAGGGTCTCCTGCTGAAGCAGCGGCTTGGACTAGAAGACCGCCAAGGTCCCTTCCTACTCTGTTATTCTGTGGTTCTATGAATGTAGCCTTTTTTATCGCTGGCAAAATGGCTTCATTCTCAGGAACGTTTCCGCAATCCAGAGCACAGGGCTTTTGATCTATTCCATGCCTGCCTTGGCTTATTAATTGAATTTTTTTTTTTTACTGCTTCGGGTACATTACATGGACTGCATCTAATGAATAACAAGTTACATGTCTTCACAGTGTCATTAACTTTTCTTGCAACCCACGAAACGAGTTGAGGCTCGGCTCGGCTGCAAGCTGATAGTGGCTCAGGCGGCCATTGTGACGCTTGGTTTTCAGGCACTCTTGCAAATGAGGAGCAGTCAAAGTGACGCATTTTGATTAGCGGGCGAAGTCTAAGGAGACGTATCAGTTGGGTATGCCAGGGCAGCACTCCATCGTTTTATCTCACCAGCAGAACTCTTCGAGTCAAGTCAAAGGTGTCAACTCAAAAATATTTATCTGTTCTTTTAGAAATGTCAGCAGAAAGGGAGTGGGGGAAGTAATGCATACCTTAGATAATTGCTAGGTAATGTTTTATAGATGGCACCTCCCCCCTTCAAGACTGGCCATGAGCCTGAAATGTTGGAAGTGCAAAAAAAAAAAAAAAGGACGGAACATACTATCACATGTGGTGGTCCTGTATAGAATCCAAAAAATATTGGCTGAGAATTTTAAAAAATGGTTGGAAGAAATTAGGAATGAACAAATTGAACTAAAACCAGAATTGTTCTTATTAGGGATACTTAGGGAAAAATATGGGGAAAAAAGTTAAATACATAGTATTACATATATTGATGGCGGCCAGACTCGCCTTTGCTCAAGGTTGGAAGCAGGCCTACACTCCATCAGTGTCTGGGTCAGCAGAGTTATTGCCGCTTTAAGAAGCTGTCTATATAAGGGAGGCCATGAGAGGACGTACCTCTCTTCTCCTCGTGTTCTATCTCCATTGTAGTTCTCCATGTAGAGTTGAAGATTGATTGATTGATAATTCAAAAGATAATGAGTTGTGCAGAAATGGATAAATTAGCCCTAAAAGACAAAGAATCATCAGAATACTACATGATTTGGGATTGTTGGTATGAATGGATTGAGTGAAGACAGATTATATAATAAATGGTATAGGAAGATTGGTAGTAGCTGTAGTAAGTATATATTCGCATTAGACATCAATTGTAAATATTGCACAAAATAATGTAACAAACAGGAAACCACAAACTGTCGTTGTTGAAATTTTTTAATTTTTTCTTTGTGTTGTTTGTTTTGTTTTAATTGTAAAATTAATAAAGTTTGTTTTGAAAAAAAGATAATCGCTAGGTGGCCGAAGCCTCTGGCATGCAAGATTATTACTGGAGAGCATGATTGATGACTCTTGGCTATGGATGTGTCCCACTGGAGAATATACATCCAGGGGTGGGGGAAGATTAGGTTCAAGGGTGAGATGAACGATGTGTCTCAGTGTCGGCTGCACCCAGGTCATGCTGACATGGTCACTCCTAATAAATGATTTTTTTTAAACTCTGAGAGAAGTGGCTAGAGACTCATGATTCGAATGGGTGTGGATTGTTGGAGCCCTGACAGCCAGCCGGTACTGAGACACATCATTCATCTCACCCTTGACCCTGGTCTTCCCCCACCCCCTGGATGTATATTCTCCGATGGGACACATCCATAGCCAAGAGTCATCAAAGGTCTGTGTTAAGGTATTGAAGATTTAATAGCTGACCAACTGTTGTAAGGCTGCTGTAAATGCTGATGCAATGAGGATAAGTCAGCAGGGTTATTGCCGCTTTAAGACTGAGGATAGGTCAGCAGAGTTATTGCCGCTTTAAGAAGCTGTCTATATAAGGGAGGCCATGAGAGGGCGTACCTCTCTTCTCCTCATGTTCTATCTCCATTGTAGTTCTCCATGTAGAGTTGAAGATTGATTGGTTGCCAGATATTTGCCTACCATATATATGTATGTATATAAACCACTGTTAAAAGACAAAGCCTCTATGTCCTGTGTTTTGCTCCTGGGTTGTCTCATAATAGTTAGTCACACTGCAAACACTCTGACAGTCTGGATCAGTGTTCTCAAACTTGGCCTCTTGGAGCTGTGTGGACTTCATCACCCAGAATTCCTGAGAGTATCTCAAATTTGGCATCTTGAAAAAATATAACAGAATAACAGAGTTGGCAGGGACCTTGGAGGTCTTCTAGTCCAAGAAGGTCTGCTCAAGCAGGAGGCCCTCTACCATTTCAGACAAAATGGTTGTGCAGTCTCTTCTTAAAAACCTCCAATGATGGAGCATCCATAACTTCTGGAGTCACGTCATTCCACTGGCTAATTGTTTTTTGGCTGATTAGTTTCAGGAAAGAAGCAACCTAGAATTGGTGTGCCTAAAGTCCCAAACTTGACATCTTGAAGATACGTTGACTTCAGCTCCCAGAATTCCTGGGAGTTTCTCAAACATGGCCCCTGAAACTTGGTATCTTGAAGATGTGTCGATTTCAAATCTCAAACCTGGAATTTTTGAAGATGTCTGGCCTTCAACTCCCACAATTCCTGGGAGTTTATCAAACTCGGCATCTCAAACTTTGAATTTGGAAGACGCGTGGACTTCAACTTCCACAATTCCCCAGCCAGTCATTCTCATACACATTCTGAATTCTTCAAAATGCCAGGTTTGGGAGTTGAAATCCACACACTTCAAGTTGCCAAGTTCAAGAAACACTGGATCATCCTAGATGAATCTCAAGCCCGGGATTTAAGCCACAAAACTTTTCCTTCACTGGAACTGCAAAACAATTTTTTGAAAATTCAAATCATAGAATTCAAGCTTTGGGAGAGCCAAAAAGCCCATTGAATGAATCCAGGTCTTTGCCCAGAGCAGAAATCTGAATTAACATTTTCCAGACAGATATAAGAACTAATGCTCCTAAAGTTTGAAAAAGTTCTGGTAGGAGTGGAGGGATGGGACTAAAAAATAAATATTTGAAAGCTAGCAGTGTTTAACTTTCATTGCCATTCTAAAAACATTTTCAAAATATTTAACTGCCTAAAACTTAACTGATTACCCTTTTTTTTCTGAGTTATCTTCTATCTAATCAGCCATTCCTTTCCTTGCAAGAGGATCTTATGTTCATCTTGTTCTCGTGCCAAGTTTAAAATAATCCGTCATTTTTCTCCCAGATCATCCTCTTTTACAGTGAAAAAACAGATTTTCGAATTTTAGATAGTCGTCTATTAAGAGAACAGAACGGAACAAAGCAGAATAATAGACTTGGAAGGGACCTTGGAGGTCTTCTAGTCCAACCCCCAGCTCAAGCAGGAGACCCTGACCTCTACCATTTCAGACTAGTGGCTGTCCAATCTCTTCTTAAAGACCTCCAGTGATGAAGCACCTACCTTCTGGAGATAAGTTGTTCCACCGATTAATTATTCTCACTCTCAGGAAATTCCTCCTTAGTTCTAGGTTGCTTCTCTCCTTGATTAGTTTCCATCCATTGCTTCTTGTCCTGCCTTTAGGGGCTTTGGAGAATAGCTTGACTCCCTCTTCTTTGTGGCAGCCCCTGAGATACTGGAAGACTGCTATCATGTCTCCCCTAGTCCTTCTTTTCATTAAACTAGACATACCCAATTCCTGCAACCCTTCTTCATGTTTTAGCCTTCAGTCCTCTAATCATCTCTTGTCAGACAAAGGAAAGGGCTTAAAAGCTGTTGCCTGAATCAAATCTGACCAAAAGCTGGAGCCATCTCACACTTCGAATAGAATAGAGCTGGAAGGGACCTTGAAGGTCATCTAGTCCAGCCCCCTGCTCAAGCAGGAGAACCTATACCATTTTAGATAAGTGACTGTCTAGACTCTAGAGACTCTTCTTAAAAATATCCAGTGATGGAGCACCCACAATTTCTGGAGGCAAGCTGTTCACAGGCGTGTAGCACAATGTCTTTCTCATTGTGGCTAATACAGACAGTCCTCATTTAGAGACCATTCACAGGTACAACGGTGACAAAGTTTACAATGAAAAAAAATTGCTCTGCAACAAATCTTGCACTTACGACCGTCACAGGTTTGTAACACCAAGGAACACTGAAGGAAGGTCATAACCCCAGCTGTGGTTTCACTTCATTTGCTTAACAACTAAGCTGAGAATCCCAATCGCGGTCACTAAATGAGGACAACCCGTGTTTACAGCAGGTAGTTAAATTACAACCCAACCAGAGATGCGTAGCATGGCATGTGGATAATTCTAATTAAAGACATTTAATACACACACACACACACAAATCCCTCTGGATATTTATTTTCCTTAGATTTCATGAGCCAAAGGAATAAATGTTCTTTTTGCTAAGTGTACTTGACAATCTTTTTGAAAACAGAGAGCTCAAATAAACCACCCGAAGAACACTGTGAGAGTGTCAGTGTGTGTGTTTATGTCACTGAGGTAGGAGGGAGAGAGAGAGAGAGAGAGAGAGAGAGAGAGAGAGAGAGAGAGAGAGAGAACATACAAAGAGGCTCTTTGTTTCCAACAAGGTCAACATCCAAAATCTGTGACCTTAATTTCGTTATAGGAAATCCTTTATAATGTTCGTTTTAATGTTTCCATATGAAATTATCCCAGGACTGGGAGAGTGTTATTTTCTTTCTTTTTTCTTTTTCCTCCACCTTCTTCTTTTTTTATTATTATTATTTGGATAAGGCCAGAGAAAAGGGAAGGCACATTCCAAAGACGCGTACTCATTTCGGGATCAAATTCAAGCGATTTTTGGCAATGGTTGAAAAGCACAAATGCCCCTGTGTATTTTTGTGTGTGTGTGTTTTTTTTCTTCTTCTTTCTTTCGGGTCTCCTGCTGTGTAACCTCAAATTGAGTCTGTCTGGTTGAAGCACTTTGTAAAATCATGAAAACCCTATTAAAGGCATGAAATACGATACACACCGCATATTTTTTTCTCTCTCTCTCTTTTTCCCGGGTTTGTTTTTCCATTGAACTATCCGTGAAGATTGAATTGAGCTGGCCTGTTTATACTCTTGATTGCTCTATTCGATCATAGCCTTTATTACATGATCTTGATACCTAATAGCTGGTTCCCAGCATTCACCATTGCTGGCCTGCTGTTAAAAGCTTTGGCTTCTGTCCCCCTTAGGTATTCTTAACAACCTGCCACACATACTAATGTTTTGTGGGAAATGGCACCCAGGTTGTGTGTCTACGCAGAAAAGGGAGAGGCCCTGTCTACGGGCGATCGCTGAGCTCA
>NW_020716871.1:613090-628259 GCF_900518725.1 Notechis scutatus
GAATAGAATAGAATAGAATAGAATAGAATAGAATAGAATAGAATAGAATAGAATAGAATAATAACTTTATTGTCACTTTGAATGAATGCTAATCGGCATACATTAAAATGAATTTTTTTTCTTGCTTAATGGGGAAGCCAGGGTCACTTAAGAAGCGTGCAACCAAACTTTTTCTATTTTTTCCTTGAAAATATTTTGCTTCTCATCCAGGAAGCTTCTTCCATTCTTATGTGACTTCAGTTCTCATATGACATTAGTTGTTCACTGACCTATGACCGTTTTTCACATTTACAGCCATTGCGGTATCCCTGTGGTCACGAGATCAAAATCCAGGTGCTTATCAACTGACTCATATTTATGATGGTTGGAATGTCCCAGGATCACATGATTCCCCCTTTCTGTGATCTTCATCGTAAATCAAGGGCAACCAGTAAATTATATATATATGGAACTCCCACAGCAGCGGCAGCAGCAGAAAAAAATGAGGAAGGAGGCAACATATTTAAAGGAAAGCTTTCCAGAAGGCATCAAAAGAAGTCCCTGGGAAGAAGTTGTCATGTCTGAAATATATTTGGAACACAGCTGGCAGGAGAAGGCGGCAGGCACATCAATGCAACTGGAAAACGGATGGTAGATTTATGGTTTGTGGCACACAGATTGCATCTAAGGCACGAAGAAAGAACCAGGCTATATTTCAACTTCAGGGGAAATCATTAACATCAAGCACGTTCTTCTTCTTCCTCTTCCTCTTCTTCTTATCCTCCTCCTCCTCCTCTCTTCTTCTTCTACTTCTTCTCCTCCTCCTCTTCTGCCTCCTCGTCCTCCTCTCTCCTCCTCCTCCTCCTTCTCCTCCTCCTCCTCTTCTTCTTCCTCTTCCTCTTCTTCTTATCCTCCTCCTCCTCCTTCTTTTACTTCTCCTCCTCCTCTTCTGCCTCCTCCTCCTCTCTCCTCCTCCTCCTTCTTCTCTGCCTCCTCCTCCCTTCTTCTTCCTCGTCCACCTCCTCCTCCTCTCTCCTCCTCCTCTTCCACTGCCTCCTTCTCCTTCTCCTCCTTCTCCTTTCTTCTCCTCCTCCTCTCTTCTCCTTCTCCTCCTCCTCCTTATCCTTATCCTCCTTCTCCTCTCTTCTCCTCCTCCTCTCTCCCCCTCTCTCCTCCTTCTCCTTCTCCTCCTTCTCCTCTCTTCTCCTCCTCCTCCTCCTTCTCCTTCTCCTCTCTTCTCCTCCTCCTCTCTCCTCCTCCTCCTCCTTCTCCTCCTCTCTCCTCCTTCTTCTTCTCCTCCTTCTTCTCCTCCTCCTCTCTTCTTCTTCTTCTTCCTCTTCTGCCTCCTCCACCTCTCTCCTCCTCCTCCTCCTCCTCCTCCTCCTTCTCCGTCTCCTCCTCCTCCTCCTTCTTGGCGTGTTCCCACTGGTGGAGGGTCCATTTTTTGGATCATTGGATGCCACTTTACATGGTCACTCCATCTCCAGGGTATAGGCTATAAAGCTCTTCCAAAGATGGGAGAAGGCATGTCAGATAAGAAGACAGTCCAACAAATAGCAACATTAAACACCTAATTATGTAATTATTCTCTCTTCTGCATAAAAAAAAGGCAGGATCACACCTATTGTCTAACCAAGCCTCTCTCACTCTGATATACTTTTTTGGAACTAGAACTCCCAATACACCTAGTTACGATGGATAAAATTATGATTAGATGCCATCACATCGTTACCAATTCTTAGAAGATTTTCTCCATGATAACCTGTCCCAAACTTGATCAACAAATACACTCATCACTAATGAAATGGAATCTTTCCACCCTGTTGCTGGTCATCTTCTTCTCTTCCTTTCCACCTTTCCCAGCATTAGAACCTTCTCCAAGGAGCTAGGTAATCATATAATGTGTCCAACAGAAAATAATTTCAGCCTGGTCATTATTGCCTTGAGTGGGAACTCTGGTTTGATTTGTTCAATGAATTCTGGTTTGATTTGTCCATCAGTTGTGATGACCCAGGATGGGATACAAAACAAACACGGTTACAGAAAACAGGCGAAGCCCCTTTTATTTCTTCACTTTGCTTCCAAGCTCCGAATATTCTTGATGAAAGACAAAAAAACTCCCACACAAACAGTTACAAGAAGAAGGAAAAAAGCAAACCAGGCAAGATAAGGGCTGGAGGACATCCACAGATAACACACACTGGGAAGGACACCAAACTCAAAGAGGAACCATAAACTAGAGATATTTCCACACTTTGTTTCCAGCATTTGCCTGCACGCATGTCCGACCTCTTATTCAGTTGTCACATCAGAACAGCAGTTGTCACAGCTGCAGCCCATGAAGAAGATCAAGGCCCTCTCCTCCCCAGTATACAACGTGTCTCCCTTATCCTCTCCTCCCTTTGTGCCCTAGGATGGATAGGGGATGGGCCTGGGTCCTCCTCTGACTGCTCAACCGGCCTCTGCCCTTCCCCAACCTACTCCACAACCTCCAGAGCCACACTTCCACTCCCTGTTGGCTGTTCCTCCTCTCCCTCAGAGTCAGTCTCCACCAGGTACTGATACCACTCTATAAAGCCTTAGTAAGACCATACCTAGAGTATTGCATCCAGTTTTGGTCACCACACTATAAAAAAGATGTTCAGAGACTCTTGAAAAAGTGCAGAGAAGAGCAACCAGGATGATTAGGGGACTGGAGGCTAAAACATACGACGAACGGTTGCAGGAACTGGGCCTGGCTAGTCTAGTGAAGAGAAGGATCAGGGAAGACATGATAGGGGTCTTCCAATATTTGTGGGGCTGCCACAGAGAGGAGGAAGGGTTCAAGCTATTTTCCAAGGCACCCGAAGGCCAGACAAGGAATAATGGATGGAAACTGATCAAGGAGAGATTCAACCTGGAAATAAGGAGAAACTTTCTGACAGAACAATCAACCCATGGAATAGAAGTTGCCCTCGGAAGTTGTGGGAGCTTTATCACTTGAGACTTTCAAGAAGAGATTGGACTGCCATTTGTCAGAAATGGTGTAAGGTCTCCCCCTTGGGCAGGGGGTTGGACTAGATGACCTACAAGGTCCCTTCCAACTCTGATTATCTGTTATCTGTTAGTAGAAACGAAGTAGAAGTAGAAATTTCTTACTTGGGGAACTGGAAGCTAAAACATATGAAGAACGGTTGCAGGAATTGATTGCCTAGTTTAAAGAAAAGGACTTGGGCTGACCTGATAGCCGTGTTCCGATATTTAAGGGGCTGCCATATAGAAGAGGGACGGTCAACCATTTCCCCAAAGCACCTGAAGACAGAACAAAAAACAATGGATGGAAACTAATGGAGGAGAGAAGCAGCCAAGAACTAAGGAGAAATTTCCAGACACTTAGAACAATTCATCAGTGGAACGACTTGATTTCAGAAGTTGTGAATGCTCCAACACTGGAGGTTTTTAACAAGAGATTGGACAGTCATTTGTCTGAAATGGTATATGGTTTCCTGCTTGAGCAGGGGGGGTTGGACTAGAAGACCTCCAAGGTCCCTTCCAACTTTATGCTCCGTGGTGGGATGTTGCCGGTGTAACAACCGGTTTGCTAATTGTGTGCTTCTGGAGGCAAGTTGTTCCACTGGTTAATTGGTCTCACTGTCAAGGAATTTCTCCTAATTCCAGATTGCTTCTCTCCTTGCTTAGTTTCTATCCATTCTGGTGCTTTGGAAAATAAGTGGACTTTGGGGCAGCCCCTCAAATATTGGAAGACTGCTATCATGTCTCCTCAAGTCTTTCTTTCCTCTAGATTGGCCTTATCCGATTCCTGTAACCATTCTTTATATGCTTCAGTCTCCGTGAGTATGGATATATTTAATAAAGTATAAGAAGGTATTAATCAATTGTGTTTCTAAATCCAGGTCTCCTTGCTGTTCTTCGATTCCACTTGATTGCTCGGTACATATTTTATTTGCCTTTCAAGGACGGATACATTTCGTTGCAGTCTAAATTCATCCTTGCAAAAAAAAGAGAGAGAGACTGTAGCCCAGGAAGGTATACTGTTAACTGCCGTTTCCAGCCTGGTGATTTTTGAAGCCTGGTGTTCCGAACCATTTCCTTGCTGTTAATTCACTTGAACAATAAATCTCTGCGACCAAATTGCTCGAAGCTGTCACGCCCAGTGGATGTAGCTGCAGCATTTGGTCCTGAAAACCGGCATCTCCGGTTGGTAATAACAGATTTCAGGATGAGGGCACCATTCTCTGCAAAAGAGAGAGGCTCTGCGTTACAGGTATTTTGGCAAGAGATGTGAGATGATTCTTACCTTAAAAGGGGTGTAAAAGTAGGAACGGAAACTCATTCATGGCCTTTATAGTTCCACAAATATAAAAGAAATAACTATTTTTTACTTTAGAGAAAGGAACAGACTTTGTGCTCGAGACAGAATAACAGTACACATATAGACTGGGTGAAACCAGGCTCAATAGCAGTAACTGTGAGATGGAACCTGGAGTCTTAGGAGACAACCAGCTAAATAGGAGCCAGCAGTGTGCAGCAGCAGCCAAAAAAGCTAATGCAACCCTAAGTTGCATTAAGAAAGGAATACAATCAAGATCAAGTGAGGTACTAATACCACTCTATAAAACCTTAGTAAGACCAAACCTGCATCCAGTTTTGGTCATAAAAAGTTGCTGAGGCTCTAGAAAGAGTCCATAGAAGAACAACCAGGATGATTAGGGGACTAGAGACTAAAAGATATGAAGAACGGTTACAGGAACTGGGCATGGCTAGTTTAGTGAAAAGAAGGACCAGGGGAGACAGGATAGCAGTCTTCCAATATTTGAGGGGCTGCTCCAGAGAGGAAGGGTTCAAGCTATTTTCCAAAGCACCTGTAGGCCAGACAAGGAATAATGGATGGAAACTGAACAAGGAGAGATTCAACCTGGAAATAAGGAGAAACTTTCTGACAGTGAGAACAATCAACCAATGGAATAGAAGTTGCCCTCGGAAGTTGTGGGAGCACCATCGCTTGAGATTTTCAAGAAGAGATTGGACTGCCATTTGTCAGAAATGGTGTAGGGTCTTCTGCTTGGGTGGGGGGTTGGACTAATGACCTATAAGGTCCTTTCCAAGTCTGATTATCTGTATAGTTGGAAGGGAGCTTGGAGGTCCTCTAGTCAAACCTCCTGCTCAGGCAGGAAACCCTATAGCATTCCAGACAGATGGCTGTCCAATCTCTTCTTTAAAAATCTCCAATGTTGGAGCATCTGCAACTTCTGAGGTCAAGTTATTCCACTGATCAATTGTTCTCACTGTTGGGAAATTACTCCTTAGTTCTAGGTTGAATCTCTCTTTGATAAGTTTTCATCCATTGCTTCTTGTCTTGCTTTAGGTGCTTTGGAGAATAGATTGACTCCCTCTTCTCTGTGACAGATGCTCAAATATTGGAAGACTGTTATCATGTCACCTTCTCTTCGTTAGACTAGACAGCTTTCCCACCCTTAAGCTAAATACTAGCCCCAAGAAACCAAGAACCTAAGGTTTGGGGATCATTTCTAGGGAGGGCACCAGTGAGAACAATGAACAACACAAAGAAGTCGTTGAAAGATCTGAAGACGTGGTGAGACCTGGTCCCTAGAATCGCCACAAATTGGATACGACTGAATGGATAACGTTATCCTCATCAGGATGATGGAGAGGAAACCATTGGCCACATGTTCTCCTGGCCAACATGGTTCCTTATTCATGGAACTCTTACAGCACCAACAGTGGTAGAAAAATGAGGAGGTGGGCAACTTATTTTAAGGAAAGTTTTCTGGAAGATATCAAGACAACTCAAAACAAGTCATAGCTGAAATATAGTTGGTTTCTGCAGGAACACAGCTGGTAGGAGAAAGTGGCAGGCACATCAGTGCAACTGTGAAATGTATGGTAGATTTATTGCCTGGAGCATACACTTTGCTTCTAAGGGAAGGCTGAGAGTTGCAGTTCACACATCTACAAGTTACCAAGGTTGAGAAACAGCTGCTGTAATAGAATGGCTCCTTCAGGTCCCTTCCTTGAAGAAACGTCCTCTGACCCAGAATCACATGTGCTTGGTGGTTCTGCTTCACCATTAAACCGTCTTTCCAATCAGCCTCCATGTTTCCAGTGTCTTTCTCCCCACTTGGAACTGAACCCAGATGGACATTTCTTCCAACAGGGCAAAACTCACTTAACAACTGCCTTGCTTAGCAGCGGAAATTTCAGGATCCATTGCAGTTGTAAGTCAAGCGCTGCTTGTTTTTAGCACACCTGGTTCAAATGTAGCTCTTTAAGCAGTGGTGAAAGGGTTAGGACCAGGGGTGGGATGCAAATATATTTACTACCGGTTCTGTGGGAGTGGCATGGTCAGCATGGCCATGTGACTGGGTGGACGTGGCTTCTTCTTTTTTGCAGCAACCCCCCATGCTCCATTTTTTGGCCTCCTGGGCCTCAGGAAAGCCTCCTGGGGGGTGTTTTTGCACCCAGGAGGCTTCCCTGAGGTCCAGAAGGCCAAAAATGGAGTGCAGGGGGGCTCACAGTACCTCCTATGCCCCTTTTTGCCTCCTGGGCCTCAGGGAAGCCTCCTGGGATCCCGGCATAGCTGATCATCAGAGCAGCTGATCGTCGGGAGGAAAAAAAAGAAATGCCTTAAGGAGTGACTGGGCGGGGAGAATGCAGTCACCGATGTTGCGCATGCGCGATAAGGAGTGACTGGGCAGATAGGGGAGGGGCAGGCAGAGAGGAGCGGGGCCAGCCAGGGCACTATTTGTCCGTTCTCCGAACTGCACAGAATCGTAACAACTGGGTCTATAGATCCAGTCTGAACCATTAGAAGGCCACCCCTGGTTAGAACTTCCCAGGGATGTGCTGTTAGGTAGTTCAGGAGGAGAATTAGGATAATTTCCCAACCAAGGTTTGTGCACTTGTGTATGTCAGGTTTAAGGGTGCGGGGGGGAAGTGGACTTGGTTTTTGAGTAAAAAGCCAGAACAGTGTCCCCAAGAGTTAGTAGAACTGGGACAAAGAAAACACCTTTACGTTTAAATGTCATTTATTCATTAATTTAATGTAATTAATTAATCTGCAAATTAATTATGGGTGTCCCCCAGGCCTTCTCCCAAATTATCACAGAACTGTGATTTTTTTCACATGAGTCAAAGAGAAAATACATAGAGAACAATTTGAGGAAAAGTAATTAATGTTAAACAGTAATAATTGGAGGAAAGGCTGAGAGACCTCCGTGCATATAGAAAATCCTCCATTTCCCCCCCTTCACTAAGTACAATGGATGTTCTGAGGACAACTGACTCTATAATTTGATTCAGAAGTCTACATGGAATCTGAATTTTGTTTTCCCACTTAAATTAACTCATTCGTTCCAAATTTAACTGGTTCCAGAAATTTAAACTGGCAGTCAAGTCTAACCTGGATGTGTCTATGAATAAATTCATGACTTTAGCTTCAGTGGTGGTAGTATTCTACTGGTTCGTATCGGTTTGGCTGAACAGGTAGCTCCAAGGATCATCTGTGTGATGACCGGGGGCATGGCACAAAAGCAACAAAGTCACAAAAGTAGGTAAAGTCCCTTTAATTCCTCCAACGTGGCCCCCAATGTCCAGTTATCATCGGCTGGAGAAACAACTCTCCCAAGAACAGTTTTTAAAGGGAAGAAATTCAGTCCGAACCCAAAGTACATATAAATTATAAATAAAAACCAACACAAACCACGCTGCAGCAATTAACGAGACAGGGCAGAATAAGGAATTGCAGAATTCAAAAGATAACTAAATGCACACAGTTGGGAGGACACCAGAACCCAGATAAGACTTGACAAACAAAGATAATGCATGCTTTGCTTCCAGCAAGCTTTGCGCAAACACCCTCTTTATCCTGTTTTCCCAGCTGCAGCTAATGAAGGGAATCAGGGCCTTTTTCTCCCCCGTAACCCACATTGCTCCCTTATCTATTCCTCCCTGCATGCCCTAGGATGAAGAGGGGGTGGGCCTGGATCTTCCTCTGAATGGCCATCCGGCCTGTGCCTTCCCCAGTTTCCTCCACAGCCACCGGAGCCACACTCCCACTCCCTGTCAACTGTTTGACCTCCCCCTTGGAATCAGATTCCAACAGGGGAATGACAATCTGTGAGCAAACCGGTTCTCTCTGACGATCAGCTGCTGGGCCCTCCCACCCACCTCAACTCTATGCTGGCCTTTCCTGCTTTTCAACCTCAGCTGCTTCACGCGGTGCAGCCGATCGCCACGCGTCAACTGTTTTACACATAGGGCTTGCAGCAGAAGGTGGGTTGCAAACGCTGTGCACATGCAAAGTGTGTGTTTGGCATGCATGCGCGCTCACACCAAACCAGAAGGGAAACTTTTTGAAACCCACCACTGTTTAGCTTATGGTTCAATATATTGTGCTTCCTTAGAAAATTAATCCAGTTTAATGAAAAGAAGGACTGGGGTGACATGAGAGCCGTCTTCCAATATTTGAGGGACTGCCCCAAAGAAGAGGGGGTCCACCTATTCTCCAAAGCACCTGAAGGCAGGACAAGAAGCAACGGATGGAAATGCATCAAGGAGTGAAGCAACCTGGAACTAAGGAGAAATTTCCTGACATAACATTGGAATGACTTGACTCCAGAAATTGTGGGTGCTCCAGCACTGGAGGTTTTCAAGAAGAGATTGCAAAGTCTTTTATCTGAAATATTTTAGGGTCTTCTGCTTGAACAGGGGGTCAGACTAGAAGACCTCCAGGGTCCTTTCCAACTCTGCTATTCTCAAGGAGAGCTAATTCACCGGAGTTGGAACAATTCCATGTTCTTACATTACTAGGAATTCTCTCTTTTATGTTTGATTTTTCTTTCTAAAAATGCCTGGCATCCTTCCACTACATAATATTACAGCAAAATATACATTTATCAATGGAGTTTTTGAAAAGTGGTGTTTCTGACCTTACCCAACAGAAAAAAAAAGAAGACACACATTAATTCCCTTTTATCTTCTGTCACAAGAGGGAGCCAGACACAATGTTTTCAAAAGAAAGTAAATTAAACTGCAATTTTCAGCAATTATTCCTACGGTTCAATTTTGAGATCCTAAAGGACAATTGAGCCTTGGTCACTGAATTTACGTGCTGCTCATAATGCAGTTTTATTTTTTTAAAAAAACCTCCTTGAGTTCAGTGATCTTTGATTCCGTGTTCAGGCTCGTTTAGGAAAAGCTGGCACTATTTAATTAGCACCTGATGCACAAACTTCAAAGAAAGAAGCAAAGGAAAGAGAGCCACTCGCTAGAATAAAGGCTGTTTACAGTTGTTCAGCAATTTTTTAGGTAAACTGGTGTGGGAAGAAATATCCATCTGGTTCAGTTCCAAGCCAGGAAAAAGACACTGGAAACAAAATGGAGGCTGATTGGAAAGAAGGTTTAATGATGAAGCAGAGCCACGTGGTTCTCTGATGCAGCTGACCACATGGAGTTGAGAGAGGGGGGTATTTATACCTTCTCTTGGGCTTTGCACTTGAGCTTCCTGTTCCTGCGCAAGAACATGTATTCTATTGGCTGTTGTCAGACTCCCATGGGGTTATGTAGGGATCATAGCTGGCTCTATAGACAAAAGAAGAAATACAAATCCTGTTTGTCTGAGCTAAGTTTGGTTGATGTTTGGAATGATGCAGCGAAGAGGCTTGTGTTCTTAAAGGGTGTTAGGTAATTCCTATTGTGGCTTAATGGCTTTTTCCTGTGTTGGATCCTGAGTGAGGGTATTTGCTTATGAATAGAGCTATCTATCTCCTTATCTCTTAAGTGCTGGCATCTGCTGTGGGCGATTTAAAAAAGGTGGGGGCTTTCTCCTTCTAAAAAACCATGTTTCTACATTTCTCATCCAGGGAAACGTAATATTCTGCCTTTTAAATGTTTCTCAAAATATTTGATTCTTCTAGGAGAAGGGTGGGTGCTAACTTTCTACACTTTGTGTTGGAAGAAAAATCCCATCCAGTTCCAAGCCGGGAGAAAGACACTGGAAATAAAATGGAGGCTTTCTGCAAGGAAAGAAGAACTCTGTTTATTTGGATGCCAGAAATTTCAGTGACAGCAGCAAACGTTTCTGGGGTGGCTGACAAAATGGTGTTGAGATAGGCTTTTGCACATTCTTTGGGGCTTTGTGACTGAGATGCCTGTTCCGGTATAAGAATGTGTCTTTTAATATTTTAATGGCTATGGTCAGATTCCTATGGGATCACGGAGAAAAGGGAAATGTAAAATCCTAGGTGTTTGTCTGAGGTAATCTTGTCAGCTTTGGCTGGCCTAATTTTGTTGCTTATTTGGAGCTCCTTTGCTTATGAATAGATTGGCCCAGTCTTTCTGAATGGATAAAAAATCTCCATTCCAAAAGAGCAGCCGCTTCAAGCTTGAGGCTGTATTCCTATGGCAAAAAGACTGGGGTTGCTTTCTGCCTTTAAGAACATGTTTCTCCTCTTCTCCTTTAGGGAAAATATTTTATCCTGCCTCTTTTTAATATTAAGAGTAAAGAATATTTTAATCAGATGAAAGACGGGGCTTCCTACACTTGATAACAAGGAGGAAAGAAATGTAACTCACATAACAGGTGATACCTGGCCTCCACAGCAGTAACTGTGAGAGGGATCTTGGAGTCCTAGTGGACAATCACTTAAATATGAGCCAGCAGTGTGCTGCAGCTGCCAAAAACACCAATGCAATCCTAGGCTGCATCAATGAGAGATAGTATCAAGATCATGTGCCATGGTGGCACAGTGTTTAGAATGCAGTATTGCAGGCTAAGTCTGCCCACAGCCAGGAGTTTGAACTTGACTAGCTCAAGGTTGACGAAGCCTTTCATCCTTCCCAAGTCAGTAAAATGAGGACCCAGATTGTTTGACACTGTAAACCACTGAATGAGTGCTGTAAAGGTATTTAAGTCTAAGTGTTATTGCTAGTATGAGCCACAGTGGTGCAGTGGTTAGAGTGTGGTACTGCAGGCTACTTCTGCTGACTGCCAGCTGCCTGCAATTTGGCAATTCTCACCAGCCTCACGATCGACTCAGCCGTCCATCCTTCCCAGGTCAGTAAAATGAGGACGCGGATTGTTTGGGGCCATATGCTGACATCGTAAATCGCTTAGAGAGGGCTGTAAAGTGGTATATATGTCTAAGTTGTTAAGTGCTATTGCTAGTGTTAGTACTGTTTTATACTGCTTTAGTAAGAGCACAATTTGGAATACTATGTCCAATTTTGGGTACCATCGTACAAAAAAGATGTTGAGACAGCTAGAAAGAGCAACAAAAAGATGATTGGGGGGATGAAGGCTAAAATATACAAAGGATGTTTGCAGGAATTGGGTATGTCTAGTCTGTGGAAGAGAAGGACTAGGAGTGACATGATAGCAATCTTCCAATATCTAAGGGGCTGCCACAGAAAAGGGAGGATCAATCTATTCTCCAAGCACCTGAGGTCAGGACAAGAAGTAATGGCTGAAAACCTATCAAAGACAGATCCAACCTAGGCAGGGGTGGGATTCAAAAATCCCAGCAACTGGTTCACTGTCCACTTGCTGGGTGGACATGGCCACAGTGGGCATGGCCTACTGGAGCTTCTATGAGAGCCATTTTTCACCTTCCACAGGGTCTGGAGATTTCCCTCGAGCCTCTGGGAGGGTAAAAACAGCCTTCCCCATTTCTGGACTTCCTGAAGGCCCATTTTTTGCCCTCCCAGAGTTTCCATATGCGAATCCTGCACCTATCTGCATCCAAAACGGGCCACACAGAGACTCCTTGGAGGGGAGGGGTGGGCAGGGCTGCTCGGTTGGTTCAACTACCGGTTTGGCAAACCGGATGTAAATTTAACATCCGGTTCGCTCAAACCGGTCTGAACCGATAGAATCCCACCCCTGAACCTAGGTGAAATTTCTTGTCAGTGAAAACAATGTATCAGTGGAATAGCTTGCTACTCTTTGTAAGCACATCAATCATCCTGGATGGGTCTCTCAAAAAAGTCAAGATGGCAGTCGCATACGTGCACTTGGACATACAAAGGGGTGGGGTTTTGATTGTCCATCTGCAACCACCATCTTGACTTATCGTCCTTCCTCATGAACACCTCTGCCCAGGATGCAATGAGCAAATTTGGGAAACAAACTGGAGGCCATTTCTTGCTGAGGAAAGCTTTGACTAAAAACCTGAGTTGGCCTACCACAAGTCCATCAAACGGTTCTTCACGGGTTGTGAAATGAGCCAGCTTTCCAATTTACAAGACATGGATATTATTTGTAGATAAGGGTTTTGTTGTCTCACAACACACTTAAATTTGCTAATGTTATTATTTGCTTAGCCTTATCAAGTTCCATAAACTTTTTTTTTATTTTTTATCTTTTCAACAGGGTTCAAAAGTACTGCTTAAACTCTTCTGCCTCATTGGGTGGTGTAAAGTTGACAAAACCTTAGTAGGTCAGGTGCCATCAAACTGATCTGGCAACTAACATCAGAAGGGAGATTTTTGGCTCAGGACTTAAGTAGCAAACCTGGGAAGCTCTTACTAAGAGGTTACTAAGTTCAACATGGATTTGGTGGTTCACAGTCAGTCAACTCAAGCCATCAATGACAGAGGGATGTTATCAAGTAGAACCATGAAAGCAGCATTCCAATGTTTCAGGGACTACCACAAAGAAGAGGGAGTCAAGCTATTCTGCAAAGCACCTGAAGGCAGGACAAGAAGCAATGGGTGGAAACTAATCAAGGAGAGAAGCAACTTAGAACTAAGGAGATATTTCCTGACAGTTAGAACAATTAATCAATGAGACAATCTGCATCCAGAAATGGTGAATACTCCAACAGTAGAAGTTTTAAAGAAGAGATTGGACAACCATTTGGCTGAAGTGGTATAGGGTTTCCTGAGCAGTAGGACAGCAGGTTTCCTAAGCAGGGAGTGAACTAGAAGACCTCCAAAGTCCCTTCCACCTCTGTTATTCTGAAGAACCCTGGAACCAACCAGAACCAACTTAGTCTGGTCAACTTGGCCTGTCTATCAGAAGTCAAGCTTGACTCAAGGAAGGTGTGAGCCCAGTTTAGGGGCCAACATCTACTCTAGGGAAGTAAGCAGTGGGGTACCACAAGGTTCCGTCTTAGGCCCAGTACCCTTCAATATCTTCATTAATGACTTAAATGAGGGAATAGAAGGGGAACTTACCAAATTTGAAGATGATACTAAGTTGGCAGGAACAGCCAACACCCAAGAAGATAGACTAGAACCCTGGGCTGTATCTAACAAAATGAAATTCAATGTAGAGAAAAGCAAAGTCCTACACTTAGGCAAGAAAAACCCAAAGTACACATATAGACTGGGTGAAACCAGGCTCAATAGCAGTAACTGTTAGAGGGATCTTGGCGTCTTAGTGGACAACCAGCTAAATAGGAGCCAGCAGTGTGTAGCGGCAGCCAAAAAAGCCAATACAACCCTAAGTTGCGTTAACAGAGGGATACAATCAAGATCAAGGGAGTTACTAATACCACTCTATAATGCCTTAGTAAGGCCACACCTGAAGTACTGCATCCAGTCTTGGTCACCACATTATAAAAAGATGTTGAGACTCTAGAAAAAGTGCAGAGAAGAGCAACCAGGATGATGAGAGGACTGGAGGCTAAAGCATATGAAGAATGGTTGCAGGAACTGGGCATGGCTAGTCTAGGGAAGAGAAGGACCAGGGGAGACAGGATAGCAGTCTTCCAATATTTGAGGGGCTGCCACAGAGAGGAAGGGGTCAAGCTATTCTCCAAAGCATCCGAAGGCCAGACAAGGAACAATGGATGGAAACTGATCAAGGAGAGATTCAACCTGGAAATAAGGAGAAACTTTCTGACAGTGAGAACAATCAACCAATGGAACAGAAGTTCCCTCAGAAGTTGTGGGAGCGCCATCACCTGAGACTTTCAAGAAGAAAACCAACTCTAATAAATTGCACTTTCCCATTCCTTTCGGGCTCGCTTCTCCCTATTAACCGCTGGTTGGGCCTCCTCCCTTTGAATTATAGGTCAGCTGTTCGACAGGAAAGGAAACGCAGCTAGTTCCCGGTGGGTCAACGGAGCTGCAAAAGAATTTACTGGCTGTTCTTACGAGCCCCGAACGTGCCAGAGTAACATCACGTTCTGTTACATAACGCACCATCCTTGGCTTGGCAGGATTGTGAAATAGGCACCAGACGCTTCTCGTAGGTGGAAATACAGGGAGGCTGGAAAGAGCAGGGTGTGGGGAGAGAATGCTTTTCATAGGTTGCTGTATAATGCGGGGGGGTGGGGGCAGAATCGTCAAAGGGATCAGGAGGACACCGGCACGGAAGGAGCACAGGATGGAGAGGAAGATGGGCAGTGGGAATAGATAGGAGATTTGAGGATCTCTCTCGCTTTCTGGTGGAATTAGCCTGGATTCCATCTGTTGGTCATTCAGTTGAGTTAGGTAGTCCTCGGCTTATGATCACAACTGAACCTAAAGTCAGTGTTGCCAAGCAAGACTGTTGTGAATGGAATAGAAAATATGGAATGGAATGGGATGGGATGGGATGGGATGGGATGGGATGGACGGGACGGGACGGAACAGAACAGAACAGAACAGAATAGAAAATATGGAATGGAATAGAATAGAAAATATGGAATGGAATGGAATGGATGGGATGGGATGGGATGGGATGGGATGGGAAGGGATGGGATGGGAAGGGATGGAACGGAACGGAACGGAACGGAACAGAACAGAACAGAACAGAATAGAATAGAATAGAATAGAATAGAAAATATGGAATGGAATGGAATAGAATAAAATATATGGAATGGAATGGAATGGGATGGGATGGGACGGAACGGAACGGAATGGAACAGAACAGAACAGAACAGAACAGAATATATGGGATGGGATGGGATGGGATGGGACGGGACGGGACGGAACAGAACAGAACAGAACAGAACAGAACAGAATAGAATAGAATAGAATATATGGGATGGGATGGGATGGAATGGGATGGGATGGGATGGGATGGGATGGGATGGGATGGAACGGAACGGAACGAAACAGAACAGAACAGAACAAAACAGAATAGAATATATGGGATGGGATGGGATGGGATGGAATGGAATGGAATGGAATGGAATGGAATAGAATAGAATAGAATAGAATAGAATAGAATAGAATAGAATCC
>NW_020716871.1:637344-649249 GCF_900518725.1 Notechis scutatus
CCCACCCTGAACACCCCCACTCCGCCACCCTGAGGTCAAACACAACCCTGATGCGGCCCTGAATGAAATTTAGTTTGACATCCCTGAACTAGTAGAACTACCATATCTGGCCTGAATAAATTGAGACGACTATGAGGTGGCAGCAGCTACAGAAAACTCTTCAGTCTGAGGCCATCTAGTGGGCATTTAGATTTTTGCACCAGGACCCACCCAGGGGAGTCAAACTCAATTTCATTGAGAGCTGCACCAGGGTTGAGTTTGACCTCAGGGGTTAGGGGGAGCAAGGATAGGTGGCCAGCTCGACATCACTCATCTTGGGGGCACCTGTGGTGGCCAAGTGCTAAGGCGGGACTTCCTTCAGATGAGTCTTGGCTATGGATGTATCTCATTGGAGAATATTAATTATGATACACCCAGGGGGCGGGGGAATATCAGGGTCAAGGGTGACAATGAATTATGTGTTTCAGAGTCAGCTAGCTGTCAGGATTCCAGCAGTTACCCCCATTTAAATCATGAGTCTCGAGCCAAACTTCCAAAACTTCAAACGGATATATTTGGAGTTAACATGGCTGGCAGTGCCTGGGTGTAGCCGACTCTGAGACGCATCATTCATTGTCACCCTTGACCCTGGTTTTCCCCACCCCCTGGGTGTATCATAATTCATATTCTCCAATGGGATACATCTATAGCCAAGAGTCATCAATCATGCTCTCCAGTTAGAATTTAGTGTGGCAGAAACTTCAGTCACCTAGTTACTATCTTTGAAAACTATGAAATGCACTTTCGATTTCCAAGCTGCCACACTGCTCTTTCAAAATCTTGTCCCTCCCTCCCTTTCTGTTGGCAACTCTAAAAAGACCATAGAAATATTTTATGAGTTGACACCCTCCCTCACTCTCACTATAATCTCCTTCCTTCCTTTTCTTTTTCCTTCCTTCTTCATTTTCCTTTCTTCTTCCTTCCCTTCTTCCCTTATTTTTCCTTCCTTGCCCTCTTCCCCTCTTTCCTTCTTTTTCTTTGTCTTTCCTCCTTCCCTTTCCCTTTCTCCTTTCCTGTCCCTTCTTCCATGCTCAGATACAAAAGGGGAAACATGTCTCCTTTTGTTTTGTTTTTAGTCTGCTTTGCTAACCCTCTGCCAGCGAAAATGGACATCAGCACCACCGCCAATCCCTGAGTTCCATTTTTGCTGGCAGAGGCTACAGGAGGCCATTGCAGCTGAAAAAGGGGCCCCGGAGCTCCGTTTTCACTGGCAGAGGCAGCAGAGGCCTATCCTTTGTTGTTTCTAGGGCAGTGGTGGAGAACCTTTTTGGGCTCCTGTGCCAAAAATTGTGTGTGCAGTTGCATGCTCACACTAGTGTGCCAGCACCCAAAAGGAAATGTGTGTCCCCCATACCCCCTGTTAGGAATATAACTCACCTAACAGGTATTTGGGTTAGAAATATATAAACCAGGATAAACATTTTAGTACTATATCTTTAAGGGAATGCAAGAACATGCAATTGGGTGTGGTTTCTCAAACATCCATAAGATGGAGCCAGAAACCTGGATTGTTTTAGTCTTAGTCTCAGAAGAGAGTGTGTCTGAGTATCTCTGTTTCCTTCTGTTGGAAAATATTGCCGTTCCTCCATTTCTTCTAATTGACTGATATTACTGGATTTAATGTAAGTCTGTTACTGAACTGTTTTTGACATTGGACTTTGATATTTGGATTATCCCTGGATTGAAAAACTGACTGATTTACCTGTGAATGACTTTGGACTGCCTATTTTGGACTTTGCTTAAACCTTTCTGGAAGTAAAAACCTACATTTACTGTACAGTGTATCTGTGTGCTCTGTGTGTATTATTCAAACACTACTCTCAAATATGTCTCCCTGTATGCGCTCATTCTCCTAACAGGGAATTACCTCAACACCCCCTACATGTTCACGTGCAATCCCCCACCCCACCCCACCTCCCTTGCCACCCCCTTACCTGCACTGCGCCTCACAGCTGATTTTCAGCCAGTTTGAGGCCTTTTTCGGCCTCCCAAAGGCTTGAAGAAGGCTTCTGCAGGCTTCTTCTTTTTTGCAGGCCAAAAACTAGCCCCATTTTGTCACTTCCTGTTTTTCCGAAAATACCGGAAGTGACAAAAACGGGCCTAGTTTTCAGCCTGCAAAGCTTGCAGAAGCCTGCAGAAGCCTTCCTCAAGCCTTTGGGAGGCCAAAAAAGGCCTCAAACCAGCTGAAAATCGGTTGTGAGGCACGCACATGCACAGTGAGGTAAGTTTGCCTGCAGCTCACGTGCCGGCACAAATGGTTCTGCATGCCATAGGTTCACCGTCACGGTTCCAGGGTGATCCCGTGGACCAGATCTCAGCACCCCATGGGCCGCATCCAATCTGTGGGCCTTGAGTTTGACATCTCTGCTCTAACCCCTCATATATATTTATTTGAATGCAAGTTTCAATGATTCAATGAGACTTCCCCTGCCAGCTGGGGAATTCTGGGAATGGAAGTCCTCTCATCTTAAAGTCGCCACGGTTCAGAATCACTGGCTTCTATCAATAGCACACTTTTAAGATTTATGGAGTTTTCTTGACCTGGCCTACTGATTGTGAGTGACCTCTCTCAGCTTAAACAATCTCACGGGGTTATTGCGAGGGAGATAAAACAAAGACACATTCTCCCTGGAGGAATAAACCAACTCTAATGAACCATACACGTTTAACACGATACACGAATGCGCATTTATCAACGTATCCCAGCCCTTTTGTGTCACATATTCCTATCTACGCAGGGTCACGTTCAGGGACAGCTCTGACATTTTTGTGCTTTCCTCCAATTCTAGCGAAATTGCTGTTTCAAGGTTTCCAAGCAGGAAAAATGCCCGATAGGACAACTTAACCTTAGAAAAAGAACTCACAGTTCTGAGGCTCTGATAAACAGAGAGATAAAATAGGCCAAGGATGTCCATGAAGATGTTCAAATGTTCCACTTGTTCATAACAAATGTCTGATGGTCAGAATGCAAAAATGTGATCCCAAAGAGGCAAACTTTTTCATCACGTATCTGGACAAAGACAAGGTAGAAAATCTGGGGAGAACTTTTATGGAGATACTTGGTCATCCAGGTCATAGTTGTCTCAAAGGTGCTTTTTCAAGAGGCAGCTGGAGTTTCTGATTTTTCTGTGAAGACATTTCGCTTCTCATCCAAAAAGCTTCTTCAGTCCTGAGCTGAATAGTTGAGCTGTTTTTTTCCCAACCTGGTCATAAAATGAAATAAATGTCAACTCATAAAATATTTCTGTGGTCTTTTTAGAGTTGCCAACAGAAAGGGAGAGGGAGCAGTGCAGCAGCTTGCAAACCCAAACCACATTCCATAAATGTTTTCAAAGATAGTAACTAGGTGACTGAAGTTTCTGCCGTGCAAATATCTAACTGGAGAATGTGATTGATGACGCTTGGCTATGGAGGTGTCCCATTGGAGAATATGAATTATGATACATCCAGGGGATGAGGAAAAACCAGTTTCCAGGGTGACAATGAATTATGAGTCTCAAAGTCGGCTACACCCAGGCAGTGCTAGACAGTTTAACTCCCAATAAATTCGTTTTAAGTTTTGGAAGTTTGGCTTGAGACTTATGATTTAGATGGAGTTAAGTGCCAGAATCCTGACAATAACACCATTAGGAGCATTTGATCCAGAGTCTACAGAATCATAAACTCTGTCCTTGACTTCCTTCTCTCTGCCCTTTAGCCTACATGAAATACTAGCAAAGATGGATGGAAGTTCCTTCAACCCTTCCTCTCTCCCAGTCCCAGTTCAGCTATCACCAGATGGTATATAAAGTGGTATATCAGTCCAAGTTGCTATTACTATATCTTTATCATCTATCTATTTATCTGTCTATCATCTATCCATCTATCCATCTATCCATCTATCCATCTATCCATCTATCCATCTATCCATCTATCCATCTATCCATCTATCCATCTATCCATCCATCTATCCATCTATCATCTATCATCTATTTATCTATCATCATCATCTATCATGTCCATCATCTCTCTCTCTCTCTCTCTCTCTCTCTCTCTCTCTCTCAGTCTGTCTATCTCTATATACATATCTGTCTATCTTCTCGTGGTGGTGATCCCTGGTGGCATAGTGGTTAGAAACTGTGTTACAAACTCTGCCCACATCCAGGAGTTCAGTTCTGACCAGCTCAAGGTTGACTCAGCCTCCCATCCTTCCAAAGTCAGTAAAATGACAATCCAGATTGTTAGGGGTCATACGCTGATTCTTTAAACCACTTAGAGAGGGCTGTAAAGCATTGGTGAAGCAGTATATAAGTCTTACATTGCAATTTATATCTTTCTCGAACTTCCACAGAAAAGAGCTTTTCTGAGGTTTTTCCCAAACCATCTACTCTCCTTCTTATTATCTCTCGTCTTTCTGGGCCAAGGGCATTGCTAATCAGCACAATCTCCTTTCGGGCATTTCTTTTTCTACAGCTTGATCTGATCCCCAGTTAATCAATTTTGAGTCCCGGAACTTTCAACGAATAGATTTGCAAGCAGTTGGAGAGTGGCCAGACCTTGTGTGTATTATTACATGCTGCCCTAGCCGTGTGTTGGTGTTTTTTGCAGGAAAAAAAAAATAAGTGCAGAAGAGGGGGGAGGAAGAGGTGAGTAGGGTTTTTGCAGGAAAAGCTTGGTTAAAAAGCCCACATCAGGCAAACTTTCCTCACTGCATGGGAGGGGGGGGGAGGAGGAGGAGGAGGAGGAGGAGGAGGACTTTCAGACTCAGAGATTTTTGCAGACTCGGAGTATATAAAGTGAAACAGTGCTCTTTTGCTATCACTGTCCCTGCACGCCCTCCTTAGCCAATAAACTTGGCAGAGACATCAAAAATTTCCTAACCAGATACTACTGAAGGTAAGGAGATGCTCACTCTTACTGGAATACAGCTTGAGGTTTAAATTCTGTAGCTCCCCTTGAAATCCCTACTGCTTTGAGCTAACGGTTTCTTCAAACCCCTCCTTCTCCTTATTAGAAAAATGCAAACAAAATAATATATATTTTTTAAATCAGAAAAACAAAATGCAATTTGGGAAAGGCGCTTGGTACCCGAAATCTGGAGCCGGGACTCCATCGTGGTTTGGCATTTTTGTGGGGTTTTCCCACTTCGGTGGTTGGATTTGGTGGGACTGCTGGGTGCCAGTCTTAATTTTATTGCCCACCCTCCTCGTTCTTTGGGACAAGAACAAGCAACTGGTAGGAAGTGATAAGAGGCAGGAAAACAGCTTGACTGTCAGAGACGCTGCCGAAAATTGAAGTGTTTGTGGCTTTTTAAAATTTGTGTCCTTTGAAATTGAAAGAATTGTGAGCTTATAAAGAAAGGACAAAGCACTCTCTCAACAGGTATAATGAAGACCCTCTTTGGGTTAAAATCAGGGATATATTGTAAGGGAAGGATCCAGGCTAATGTGAAATTATTTCCCATGATTTCTGTTGTATTTGGAGTGCTTTTGAAAGCATACTGAGGTTTTAACTTAAGTACGTGTTCAACAGGGTGAATATCTACTCCCGCTGTGTCTTATAAGGGTTGCCTTGCTGTAGAGATGCTCTGTGGGCACAAAAGGAATAATGGACAGTCTAATAAAGAGCTGCTTGTCAGAAATTAGCATTTCTGAGACGTAAATGGGCGCAGATAAACGCAAAGGAGCCTGCCCATGACAACCGTGCAGAATTCAGCCTCTTCATTAATTTCAAACACTTTGTAAGGGAAATCAAATTGTACCCTCCAATTTTCTGAAGTAGAATCAGATAAGGGGTGCAATTTTCTTTAAGGACAGACCAACACAAGGGGGGGATGCAAGTAATGACTTTAGAGAAGGTTTTTTTCAACCTTGCTGACTTTAAGATGGGTGGACTTCAACTCCCAGTATTCCCCAGCCAGCTATGCTGTCAGGTTGAAAAATACTGATATATTAGGTTACCTAGTAGGAGGTATCAACTATGGATACAGATACAGATTAACAGAGTTGGAAGGGATTAGTGTACATATTAAAAAAAAACCACATTGTCTGAAGTTTCAGAAAAGGATGTGACATTTCTAAAACATAACATTTGATAAGACTTTGGGGGCTCTGTGGGGATAGAAAATTGGGAATTTCTTGAAGTAATTGACTCTTAGAATTCTTATACATAAAATGAAAAAGCAGATTTAGAAATGGAGTATGAAGCTTAATGTTCAGTTTGTTAACACTTCCAATAACAGATAATCAGAGTTGGAAGGGACCTTATAGGTCATCTAGTCCAACCCTCCACCCAAGCGGGAGACCCTACACCATTTCTGACAAATGGCAGTCCAGTGGTGGGATTAAAATTTTTTTTACTACTGGTTCTGTGGGTGTGGCTTGCTGGGTGTGGCGTGGCTTGGTGGGCATGGTTTGGTGGGCATGGCAGGGAAAGGTTACTGCAAAATCCCATTCTCACCCCATCCCACTAACCTGCTTTCCAGCTCCGTTCTCCTGTGCAGGGCAACCAAAGGAGACCCAGCCAATCAGCTGGGACATGGGAGGCGGAGAACAGATGGGGACGGGGCCAGTCAGAGGCGGGTTTGCCGGTTCTCCAAACTACTCAAAATTTCCACTTTCAGTTCTCCAGAACTGGTCAGAACCTGCTGAATACCACCTCTGGAAGGGACCTTTTAGGTCATCTAGTCCAACCCCCACCCCAAGCAGGAGACCCTACACTATTTCTGACAGAGGCCAGTCCAGTCTCTTCTTGAAAGCTTCCAGTGATGAAGCTCCCACAACTTCTGACGGCAACTTTTGTTCCAAGCATAAAGTTCTACAGGTAGTCCTTGACTTACAACTATTTGTTTAGTGTCTGTTTGAAGCTACAACAGCACTGAAAAAAGAGACATATGACCAGTTTTCCCTCTTACGACCCCATGGCCACATGATCAAAATTCGGGTGTTTGGCGATTGGTCTGCATTCACAACAATTGCAACCTTCCCAACTGGCTTCCAACAAGCAAACTGGATAGAGGAAACCAGATTTGCTTAACGACTGCCCATTTCACTGAACAGTGAGAATGATTCACTTAACAACTGTGGCAAAAAAAAAAGTCATAAAATGGCACACAAGGCACTTAACTTCCATGCTTTGCATGGAAATTTGGGTTGTAAGTGGATATAGTGCCTGCATATCGTGCCAATATAGTAACTGTATATAGTGCCAATTGTTAATAGTAAGGAAAAGGATAAAGAAAGAATAAAGAAATAAAGGAAATAATAATAAAGAAAATGAAAAATAATAAAGAAAGGTGTTCCTTTCATCACCTTCCTAAATCTTGCCAATCAGCTTTTTTTAAAAGCATGTATCAGCCAAGAACTGTTGGTCTATGTCTTGTGGCCGGGAGTTCCATCTGAGTATATTTATATATTTACTTATTAAATGCCTACACCACCCATCTCACTGTGGAGGTTTCACAGTTCGGTCTGTACTGTCCCTATCAACATTCCAGCTGTTAAATCAGTTATTTGGCAAAGAGAAAAGATCTGTGGGATTGCGACATGCTTAATCTTGTTACTAAATGAATCCATTTCCTGGATTGACATACTGTAGTATATTGAATCATAAATTAACGGATGGACTGAGTTTGCGTAATGCATTAAGCCACCCAAAAACCCTGAAGTTAATGCTAACTAAACGTTACCAGTTTATCATCTTGTGTAACTGTTGCGTTTCTAACAGTGTTTATGAATTAGTTGTGCAAACAGAACCATAGAGATTTGCAGGAGAAAATGCGACAGGCAAAGGAGAGATCTATGGAAAGGGATGAGTGTGCACCAACTTCTCTTCCAATAATTGGTAGGCGAGCAAAGTGAAGAGAGTGTCCAAGAAATGTCTGTCTTTTCTTCAAGAAGTGCCTATAGGAGAATTTGTGGTTAACAGATTAATAGAGTTGGAAGGGACCTCGTTAGGTCATCCAGTCCAACCCCCCACCCCACCCAAGCAGGAGACCCTACACCATTTCTGACAGATGGCAACCTAATCTCTTCTTGAAAGCTTCCAGCGATGAAGTTCCAAAGGCAAATTCTGTTCCATGGGTTGATTGTTCTCCCTGTCAGAAAGTTTCTCCTTATTTCCAGGCTGAAAGTCTCCTTGGTCAGTTTCCATCCATTGTGTCTTGTCTGGCCTTCAGGGGCATGGAAGAGTTTATTTATTTATTTATTTGCTTGATTTGTCAATCGCTTACAAGATAATAGGTATAAGTATAAGCATAGTTATGAATACATGAAATGGGTACATATAAGAAAAATAAAAAGAAACAATAGGACAGGGACCGTAGGCATGTTGGTGCACTTATGCACGCCCCCTACAGACCTCTTAGGAAAGGGGTCAGGTCAATAGCAGACAGTCTAAGGTTAAAGTTCTTGGGGTTTGGGGAAGAAACCACAGAGTCAGGTAGAGTATTCCAGACATTGACCACTCTGTTGCCGAAGTTGTATTTCCTGTAATCAAGTTGGGTGCGGTTAACCTTGAGTTTGTATCTATTGTGTGCTCTTGTGTTGTTATGGTTGAAGCTGAAGTATTCATTGACATGCCTAATGCTCTTGGTTGCATAAAGTTGTGGGAAGCTGCATCAGATAGATCAGGTGGAGAAAAAAAGGAGAAATAATTGGGTGTCCAGTTAAAGGTAGTCCTAGATTTAAGGCTGATCTCTTAGCACCTGGTCAATGTTACAAAGGACCTCCCTTAAGCTACTTATCAATAGCAATAGCACTTAGACTTATATCCTGCTTCACACTGCTTTACAGCCCTAAGTGGTTTACAGAGTCAGCCTATTGCCCCCAACAATCTGGGTGTTCATTTTACTGACCTCGGAAGGATGGAAGGCTGAGTCAACCTTGAGTCAGTATGGATCGAACTTCCGGCAGTGGGCAGAGTTAGCCTGCAATACTGCATTCTAACCACTGTGTCAACATGGTTCACCACCACTAGATAGTAGACAGATGATATGTATAGACAGACAGACAGATAGATGATGGATAGATGATAATGAGATAGATAGATAGATGATAGATAGATAGATAGATAGATAGATAGATAGATAGATAGATAGATAGATAGATAGATAGATAGATACCGTGTTTCTCACATAATAAGGCCGGGCCTTATTATATATAAAAGCTCTACTTGTTTGTTATGCACAACACACATGGAACATGCTGCCAGGTCCAAGGAAATCACCAGCAGATTTCAAGATCCGTTCCTCCATATTTCCAGTTGGGTTTTTTATCCGACTTGCAAGAGTTCATTTAGTGACAGTTCCAAGTTTTTCACACTTACATCCAGTGAAACATCCGATCGTCACATGATGAGATGCTTTGGTTCATATTTACGACGGTTGCAGTGTCCCGTGATTCCCCTTTTGCGACCTTCTGACAAACAAAGTCAATCGGGAAACCAGATTCACTTAATAACTATGTGACTAACTTAACAACTGCAGCGATTCACTTCACAACGGTGGCCAGAAAGGTCATCAAATGGGGCAAAATTCACTTAACAAATGTTTCACTTGGCAACATTAACTTTGGGCTCAGTTGTGGTCATAAGTCAAGGATTACTTGTGGTACATTAAGTGTTTGGAAGATGAAGGGAACAGTATGAGGTGCAATTGTCATTGCACCTCATACAACGAAATCAAACAGCATCCTCAGTGAACATCATGACTATGAAAATAAACACAAACACACATCCTTCGCACTCCACACATTGAATTGAAAACCCCTGATATTGCATTAATATTGCACTATACAGTAGAATTCAACAGAGCTACTGCCCTGGGATAGAAGCTGTTTTTCAGCCTATTTGTCCTTGCTTTTATTATTGTCCTGTACCGTCTACAGTTCAAAAAAAAGGGTGCATAGGATGAGATGGATCTTTAAGGATGTTTTGAACTTTCTTAAGGCAGTAGGAGCTATAAAGCTCTTCCAAAGAGGGGAGAATGAACCAATGATCCTCTGGGCAATGATGTTAACCCTCTGGAGTGCTTTCCTATCTGCCCCTGTGCAATTGGCAAACCACACAGAGGTGCAGTGTGTTAAAATGTTCTGTACGGTGCAGCGGTAGAAGGTCACCAGCAGTTTTTCATTCAGTTGTTGTTTCCTGAGAAGTCTCAGGTAGTATAATCTCTGCTGGGCCCTTTTGACCAAGGCTGCAATGTGAGCAACCCAGGTCAGGTCCTCTTTTAGGGTAACATCCAGAAACTTAAAACTGGCCACTTGCTCCACTCAGTCTCCATTGATAAGCAAGGGCTGGATGTCTGATCTGTTCCTTCTATAGTCCACTATAAGCTCCTTGGTCTTAAATCATATTTTTCAGCCAGGAGACTTGAGAACTGCAGGAGACATGATTAGTAATGGCATGATTGGGTCAAGTCACTGTTTCTGGGTTGAAGCCTTGGGAGAAAAGAGAGAGGATAGCCGAAAATGCCCCCCTCTGCCCTTAAATGGGACTGTTGGTGCAGTTACGGGAGAGTTGGGTTAGGCCAGCAATTGTGAACTTCAGTCTCTGAACAAATTCCTCCAAAAGATTAAAAGAGCAAAAAGAGACAAGTGTTGTGGCCTGTCGACCACTGGCCCCTCCAACAGTTGAGTCAGAGGAGGAGGAGGAGACGTGGGAGTCAAGGTTAGCATCAAGGCAATCTGAGAGCTTCAAGAGAGAATGGAGCTGGCAGAGAGAGAGAGAGAGAGAGAGAGAGGGAGGGAGGGAGGGAGGGAGGGAGGGAGAGAGAGAGAGAGAGGGGGAGTCTGGGCCGTCCATCAGCCCTCAGATGGACGGTCAATAGCCCCCAGGTATGGAGGTAGCTGATGAGGAAGAGGAGGAACAGCTGGGTCCAGTGCCTAATGTATAGCTACTCAGAAGGCAGAGGAGAGGAGAGCAGTGGAAATCCATGGGCTGGACCTTGGGATGCTACTAGCGAAGCCCCACCCTAGCTCTGGGGATAAAAGGCAGGGGGTGGAGATGAATAGGTGTGGCAGAAACCCTGCTGGACAGATTTGTTAGCCTGCTGTGTGACAGAGTGAGGCTTTTTCCTGGGGCTGCTGGCACTTCTAATAAGGGAAACATTTAGTTAACTACAGAGGGTTTGTCGTGTTTGGGAGCCAGGTCAGAACAGACAGTTTATTCTAGTGATGTAGGCACCAGCCTAGAAACCAGGAGATTGTGAGTTCTAATTCCACCTTAGCCATGAAAGCCAACTGGGAGATTCGGGGCCAGTCACCAGTGACTGTGAGTTCTAGTCCCACTTTAGGCATGAAAGGCAGCTGGCTGGGTGACTTTTCAGCCAACCAATGTCACCCAGACTTTAGAATGGTGAATTCTCGTTCTGCCTTAGCCATGAAAGCCAACTATGTGACTCTGGGCCAACCACTCTCTTTCAACCCAACCCACCTCAGAGGGTTTGTTGTTGTGGGGAAAAATAGGATGAGGAAGGTGTGTTGGATACGTTCACCACCATGCATTTATATTTAAAAATATTAAAGGAAGGAAAGAAAAGAAGGAAGGAAGGAAGGAAGGAAGGAAGGAAGGAAGGAAGGAAGGAAGGAAGGAAGGAAGGAAGGAAAAAGGAAGAAAGAGAAAGAGAAGAAAAGAAGAGAGAGAAAGGAAGGAAGAAAAGGAAGGCAAGGAAAGAAGGAAAAAAGAAAAAAGAAAGAAAGAGAAGAGAAGAAGAGAGAGAGAGGAAGGAAGGAAAGAAAAAGAAGAAAATAATAGAGAGAGAGAAAAGAAGGCAGGAAGGAAGGAAAGAAAGAGAAGAAAAGAAGAGAGGAAGGAAGGAAGGAAAAAGAAAGAAAGAGAAAGAGAAGAAGAGAAAGGAAGGAAGGAAAGAAGGAAAAAGGAAAAAAGAAAG
>NW_020716871.1:649349-661728 GCF_900518725.1 Notechis scutatus
AAAGAAAAGAAGAGAAAGAAAGAAAGAAAGAAAGAAAGAAAGAAAGAAAGAAAGAAAGAAAGAAAGAAAGAAAGAAAGAAAGAAAGAAAGAAAGAAAGAAAGAAAGATCTCAGGGCCAGAAATCCAGAAATGAGATGAAGACCTGACTGAAAGCAGAGCATTTGCAGTAATAATTGTTCCGATAAAAAAAAAGTGCAGTTGTACAGACAGCAACTTTGCTGCACGAAATAAGTTTGAGAACACAGAGCACAAATAATTTAACCCAACTGAAATAAAATGTGGCCACCCGGTTTCAGAAATTGGGAAGAATTCTGATGCCTTTGCTTTAAAATCCACCTCTCTCCACAGTAAGTAAGGGAGGGTGATTTTAAATTAGGAGGAGGGGACGCTGATTTCTAGGAAACATTGGAGGAAGCTGGAAGACACCGAGAGGGAAAGTCAGAAAGCCAGCACCTCATGCCCTGCGTTAGAATGATTTTATTTTTATTTTTTTATTTATTTGACTTGTCAATCGCTTACAAGATACAGGTATAAGAATAAACATAGTTTTGAAAACATGGTTTTTTTAAAAAAAAAATTGAATGATGTTCCAAACTCTGAATTCCACAGAAAGTTTTGCATCTAAACACAATAAATCAGGCAGGACAGCAAAAAGTGGAAGGTCTGGCTTAAATCTACAGCAACGCAAATACAGAGAGAGGAACAGCTAGAACATGTTCTATCTGCAATATTTTAAGGAGGGTCAGCCAGGGGCTGCATCTAACACAGGGAAATAGAGACGACCATTAGTATTATTCTTTATTTATTTATTAATATCCCATCTTCATTTTTTTCAATAACGCAAGGCAGCGGATATACCTAATATTCCTTTCTCCTCCTATTTTCCCCACGATAGTCTTGAGAGGTGAATTGGGCTGAGAAAGAGGGACTGGCCCAAAGTTACTTGGCTAACTTTTGTGCCTAAGGAGGGACTAGAACTCACAGTCTCCTGATGACTAGCCCAAGTTGGTTTTTGTGACTAATGGGAGACTAGAACTCACGGTCTCCTGGTGACTGGCCCAAAGTCACCCAGCTGGTTTCGTACCTAACGTGGAACTAGAACTCACAGTCTCCTGATGACTTGTCCAAAGTCACCTAGCCAGTTGTTGTGCCTAATGTGGGACTAGAACTCACGGTCTCCTGGCAACTGGCCCAAAGTCACCCAGCTGGCTTTCATGCCTAAAGTGAGATTAGAGTTCATTGTCTAACCGGTGATTGGCCCAAAGTCACCCAGTTGGCTTTCATGTCTAAAGTGGGACTAGAACTCATGGTCTCCTGGCAACTGGCCCAAAGTCACCCAGCTGGCTTTCGTGCCTAAAGTGAGATTAGAGTTCACTGTCTAACCGGTGATTGGCCCAAAGTCACCCAGTTGGCTTTCATGTCTAAAGTGGGACTAGAACTCATGGTCTCCTGGTAACTGGCTCAAAGTCACCCAGTTGGCTTTCGTGCCTAAAGTGAGACTAGAACTTGCTGACTCCTGGTGACTGGCCCAAAGTCACGTGGCTAGCTTTCGTGCCTAAAGTGAGACTAGAACTCACAGTCTCCTGGTGATTTGTCCAAAGCCACCTAGCCAGTTTTTGTGCCTAATGTGGGACTAGAATTCACTGTCTACTAGTGATTGGCCCAAAGTCACCCAGCCAGTTTTCAGGACTTCAGCAGGACTAGAATTCACTGTCTCCTGGCGACCGGACCAAAGTCATCCAGCTGGCTTTCACGCTTAAAGTGAGACTAGAACTCACAGTCTCCTGGTGATTGGCTCAAAGTCACCTGGTTGGCTTTCGTGCCTAAAGTGGGACTAGAACTCACCATCTCCTAGTTTCTAACCTAATGGCTTAACCTAGAAATGGAACGATTCTGTATGGACACCATAATAAATGACAACAATCAATTCTCTAAGGCAGGGTATCTTAAAGTTACCTTGGCAACTTTAAGATGTGTGGGCTTCAACTCCTAGAATTCCTCAGGTAGAAACACTGGTGTAAAGAACCATATCTTTCATCAAAAATTCAAGAGAACTAGTAAGTGCTCAGCAACCTACCTGGTTGTTGGAAATTATAGTGTTAATGCTACTGATAAAAGAACAATGTTGTTAATTCTTTTTTCCCCAAGATAATATGAATACAGAGAGAGTTCCATTTCATAGATGTATCTTCATCTTCACCATCACCTAAAATGTATAATTATTTATTTTATTTTATTTATTTATTTTTGTCAATTGCTTATAAGATAATAGGTATAAGTAAAAACATAGCTATGAATACACGGATACATATAAGGAAAAAATAATAATAAAAGAAACAATAGGACAGGGACGGTAGGCACGTTGGTGCGCTTATGCACCATATATTGTCTCTCTTATCCAAAATTGGCTCTATAAACTAGCACAGTTTTCTTCATCAATTAGCAAATAAACTAGTCAGGTTTATTAGCTGTGTATATAACGTTCATGGTGTTCCAGATATGTGTATGTCATTGTGCCTGGCACACATCAAGGTATTTATAAAATGTATAATTATAAATTATAATGCAGGGTCCGCTATTCTATGTGTGCAATCTAAGGAAAAGCAAGAGCATTTCCTATCTTGAATAAAACATGTAATTTTACATCTTCAATCGATACAGAGAGACCTTTTTCATTGCATTTTCCTTAATCTTGTAATTTAGCTGGATACTTAAAAAAATATACATGTATTCAAAATAGTAACATCCAAAAAAGCATTGCTTGTTGATCAAAAAAAAAAAATCTGCATGTTTGACAAGATTTCAAACAAAACTCTAAACTGGAATTATTTGAAGAAACAACATAAAAATCTTCGCACAAACTTTACAATAAACTCTATTCCAAAGATTCAAACTTGACAGATGCATAAAAATAAAAAATTGCATTAGCGTATTCAGTAATCCGAATTCCGTGGATGCTTTAAGGATGGGCAATTTTAGGAGGACAGCAGAATAATAACATTCCTTGGACAGGCCTGCATTTTTGGTCTGTTTAGAGGCCCTTTAAGAAATATACGTAATGAAAAATGGGACAGGATCAACAATAAATGAGGGCTGAATGGACTTTGAACACAAAAAGGAGCCATTTGTACAAAAGAGGTAAATTAAAATGGTCTTGTGGCAGGAATAGAGGAAGATCATAAAATGAAAATGTGAGATGAAACGGATGACTGAAGGAAAAAAGCAGAACTTCATAGCTGGATGGATATGATGAGTCCTCAGAAAGTACAGATAGTTCTTTACTTATGACCACAGTTGGGCCCAAAATCTATTTTGCTGAGCGAAATATTTGTTAAGTGAGTTTGGTCCAGTGGTGGGATTCAAAAAACTTTACTACCGGTATTGTGGGCATGGCTTGGTGGGCGTGACAGGGGAAGGATACTGCAAAATCCCATTCCCTCCCCACCCCACTAACCTGCTTTCCAGCTCCATTCTCCTGTGCAGGGCAACCAAAAAAGACCCAGCCGATCATCTGGGACTTGGGAAGCAGAGAATAGATGGGGTTGGCGGGGCCAGTCAGAGGTGGTATTTGCTGGTTCTCCGAACTACCCAAAATGTCCGCTACCGGTTCTCCAGAACTGGTCAGAACCTGCTGAATAATACCACTTCTAGTTTGGTTCCATTTCTTGCCACAGTTGTTTCGCGAATCACTGCAGTTCTTAAGTTAGTCACACGGCTGAAAAATGAATTCAGCTTCCCCATTGACTTTGCTAGTCAGTAGGTCACAAAAGGGGATCCCATGACCCCGGGGTGCTGAAACCGTCATAAATATGAGTCAGTTGCCAAGCATCTGAATTTGGATCACGTGACTCTGGAGAAGCTGCAACCGCCATAAGTGTGAGAAATGGTTGTAAGTTACTTTTTCCAGTGCCATTGCACACCATGTAGAAAAGATTAGCCATCAGTGTCCTAGTGTTTGCGAACAAGGCTCGAAACCAGGGGTGGGATCCTACCGCTTCTCACTTATTCACTTATGTTGTTAACATTCTAAGCAGTTCGGAGAACCAGTTGTTAGAAGAAATTACTGGCCTAATCCTGTAAGGAAGGCAGGAAGGAAACATTCTGGTGTTGCTTACAGAAACTGTCTCTCCGTTAACCTTTATTACATTCTTGGCAGGACTAGACTTCCTGTTTCTGGAACTTCTCTGGAGTTTTTTCCCCCTCCTTTGCTGGTACTTTGCTTGTGTGGAGTGACCATTCAAAGTTACAATGGCACTGAAAAAAGTGACTTATGACCATTTTTCACACTTATGACTGTTGCAGCATCCCCACAGTCATGAGAAGCCAGGCGAGGAGATGCATGCCTCGATGTGAGTGATATTGAGTTGGCTTCGCCCAGCCAATAACATGCCCACCAAGCCATGCCCACCACCTAAGCCACGCCCACAGAACCGGTTGTTAAAAAAATTGAATCCCACCCCTGTGTACATGGCGAGAAAAATGAATCCTCCCTCCCGGAGGGAAGCAACGGAAACAGACCATAGAGTGGGTGTTTGGGGGGGTCTCATCTACACAACACTGAAACTACTTTTACTGAGATCAGCTACAATAGCCATGCAAGTCTCTAGGGGTTGTGAGTGCCCCATCACTGGAGATTTTAAGAAGAGATTGGACAACCACTTGTCCTGGAATGGTATTGGGTCTCCTGCTTGAACAAGGGGTTGGACTAGAAGACCTCCAAGATCCCTTCCAACTCTGTTATTCTGTTATTCTGACTGTGTTGTAGCTCTTCACCCTTATTTGATCGTTGGTGTCTCTTTAAGTCATTTTTGGCTCCCAGCAAGCAACCAGATAGATATATTTTCCTCCTGAACACCTCCTTATACTGCTGTGAATTAGGAAGGGGTTTGACTGAGCTGTTTCTGAATGTTATCTGGACCTTCTATACTTAAAATAAGTTTGAGCCCCTTTTGTAACTATTCTTATATAAGTATTATTATATATCTTCATCCAGATGATTTCCCTTAGTCTCTACCTCACTTTGAGCTGTTGATCTGGTTTTCTTCCTTGCTACAGTTTCCCACTTTAGGATCTCTCAATCCGCCCCAAATTCTCAATCTTGAAATGACTCCCAGGTGTCCTGGTATCTTTCCTTAATTTTAAGAATAAGAGAGCAATAAAGTTGGAAGGGACCCAGGAGGTCTTCTAGTCCAACCCCCTGCTCAAGCAGGAAACCTTATATCATTCCAGACAAATGGTTGTCTGATTTTTTCTTAAAAACCTTCCAGTGTTGGAGCAATCACAACGTCTGGAGGCAGGTCATTCCACTCATTCATTGTTCTCACTGTCAGGAAATTTATACTCATTTCTAGGCTGGTTCTCTTGAGTTTAATTAATGCAGGGGTCTTCAAACTTGACAGCTTTAAGACTTGTGGACCTCTCCCAGAATAGAGATAGAGATAGAAGATAGAATTCTTTATTGGCCAAGTGTGGTTGGACACACAAGGAATTTGTCTTGGTGCAAATACTCTCAGTGTACATAGAAGAAAAGATACATTTGTCGAGAGTCAAGAATCATCAGGTACAACACTTAATAATAGTCATAGGGTACAAATAAGCAATCAAATCATACTAGGAAACAGTCAATATAAATCATAAGGATACAAGTGACAAAGTTACAGTCATAAAGTCACAAGTGGGAGGGGATGGGTGATAAAGAGTGATGAGAAGATTAACAGTAATAGTAGTGCAGACTTTGTAATAGTTGGACAGTGTTGAGGGAATTATTTGTTTAGCAGAGTGATGGCGTTCGGGAAAAACTGTCCTTGTGTCTAGTTGTTCTGGTGTGCAGTTGTTCTGGTGTCGTTTTGAGGGAAGGAGTTGAAACAGTTTTTGTCCAGGATGTAGGGGTCTGTAAATATTTTCACAGCCCTCTTTTTGACTCGTGCAATATACATTCCTCCTCCAATCATGTTAGCTCAGGAATTCTGGGAGTTGAAGTCCACAAGTCTTAAGCTTGCCAAGTTTGAAGACCCTTGGTTTAATGGAAGGGTGAGCAGCTGAAAATCATGGAAACAAGATGACAAAATGAAAACTAAGGCAATTGCCAGGGCAGACACGTAAAGCCATACTTTTAGCAGTCGTGTTATTCAATAAGTGCATGACAACCACTTCCCAAGTTTGAGAATTTCACCGACATCTCAGCTTTTCCTCACTTGGCTTTCATCCATCTCTAAAGTCTAATTTAACAAGATGCAAACTGCGTTGGTGTGTCATGCCCAAAGTCAGGATGAGAAAACTCCTTGATGGTTGACTGACGGTTGAGAGCTGTTTTTCCCAACCTGGTCATAAAATGAAATAACATCATTAGGAGCATTTGATCCAGAGTCTATAAAATCATAAACTCAGGGCGGAGTCTCTATCCTTGACTTCCTTCTCTCTGCCCTTTAGCGTACGTGCAAAGATGGATGGAAATCCCTCCAACCCTTCCTCTCTCCTAGTCCCAGTTCAGCTATCACCAGACGGATGCCAGTCTTATGACTCTGAATGTAAGCACCAGCCATGCTCAGCATGTGCCCAAGAACCCTGTCAAAGTAGGCCACTCCTGAAGAGGCTGGAAGCCCAGGTAGGCATCCATCCACACCTTGCCTTCAACACTCAGGTGTCAGGATTCTGGCATTTGCCTTAATTAAACCATGAGCCTCAAGCCAAGCTACTAAAATGTCAAAGGATTTACTAGGAGCGAACATGTCGGCATGACCTGTAATGAAGCTGATTCTGAGACACGTAATTCACAATCACCTATGATCCTTTTTTCTCCCCACCCCTCTGGGTGTATCATAATTCATATTCTTCAGCAAAACACATTCATAGCTGAGAGTCATCAATCACGTTCTCCAACTAGGGATTTTCAAGGCAGAAATTCCAGTAGCTTAGTTACAATCTTTGCAAAATGCATGGAATGCACTTTTGGTTTTAAACTGCTACACTGCTCCTTCAAATTTCTTCCCAATCGAGTACCCCAGGATGGATCTAAGATAGTGTTCCTCAACCTTGGTAATGTGAAGATGGCTCAACTCCCAGGATTTGGGGAGTTGAAGACCACACATTGTCATGGATGAATCTCACCTATCCAAGCAAGCTTCATGAGCTGATGGGTGAGCTTCTTTGCTAGGTGACTGAATGGGACAGTGGGCGCACATCTTCAAATTGCTGAAGTTAGGAAACATGTAGGGAGTCTCCAAACTTGGCCACTTTAAGACTTGTGGACCACAACATCCAGAACTGGCTGAGGAATTCTAGGAATTGAAGTCCACAAGTTCTTAAAGTGGCCAAGTTTGAAGACTTGTGAAGAGTCTACTCTTCAATTGTGAAGAGTAGTTTTTCTGAAACTTGGAACTATATCCAGTGTGGACTTCAACCCCCAGAAGTCAGTATGGGAATTCTGTCTTATAGAAGACAGAAGCACTGTCTCATACTATTGTTGAAAATATCTAACACTTGCAGGATCCATGGTTGTTTTGCTCTGAGTTGCTTCTCATACTCCTATGGAAAGACGGTGCACATTGCTGGCCAAAAGGAAGTTCAAGAGGACACAATCAGTCAGATGCTTTGTTGTTTTTTGTTCGGGCAGGATCCAAAACTCACAATGGAGATCAACGCCGCGGGTGAAAAGTCTGACAAAACCCAAAAGACAACAGGCGAATGTTGCCAGCAAATGTTGAGAGCCCTGAGCTGTGTCACTGGAGATATGAAGGCGTTTGGAGACTGGCTAAAAGGTAGGTCACGTTTGTGGTACCTCTATAAGACCCAATGGAAGCATAGGTGTAGGTGAAAAGGTGGTTGGATGCCTTGATTATCATCCACCTCAGCAAGTTTGAACCATCTGGACTTCAACTCCCAGAATTACCAAGACCACATGCTGGCAAGTTTAACAGGTGTAGACATCAACTCCCAGAATTCCCCAGCCAGCCCAGATCTGAGAGTTGACATCCACACATCTTAAAGATGCTAAGGTAGAGAAACACTGTACAAGAGATTGCCTGAAAAACGGGGTCCTTCCTTTCCTTCCTTCTTTCCTTCCGTTCTTTGTCTTTCTTTTTCCCTTTCCCTTCTTCTTTCCTGTTTTGTCTTTCCTTCTTGTTCATTTCTTTCTTTCCTTCCTTCTTCCTCCCTTTCCTTTCTTTTATTTCCTTTCTTTCTTTTCCCCTTTTTACCGTTCTTTTCTTTTTCTCTTTCCTTCCTTTCCTTTCCTTCCTTTCTTCCTTCTTTTCTTCCCTCCCTCCTTCTTCCTTTTCTCCCTCCCTTCTTTCCTCCCTCCCTCCCTTTTTTCTTTTCTGTTCTTCCTTTTCTTTTCTTTTTTCATTTCTTTCCTTTCCCTCTTTCCTTTCTTTCCTCCTTCTTTCCTTCCTTCCCTCCCTCCTTCCCTCCCTCCTCCTTCCTTTGTTCCTTCCTTCCTTTCCTTCTTCCTGCCTTCCTTCCTTTTTTCTTTTCCTCCATTTCCTTTTTTCCTTTCCTTTCCTTTTTTCATTTCTTTCCTTTCCCTCTTTCCTTTCTTTCCTCCTTCTTTCCCTCTCTCCCACCCTTCCTCCTCCTCCTCCCTTCCTTCCTTCCTTCCTTTCTCCACCAAAGCTGTCATTGCTCATCCTACAATAAGCTTTAGGTTGACCCTTATTTTACCCTATAAACATAAGTTATTTATTCTCAGTCTTCCTCTCTCATCCTTTTCTTCCCCCCTCCAACGCCCCATCCCACATCATGCATTCCCCTTGCCTGCCTGCCACCCTGATGTTAAATTATACACTCGGAGGGGTGTGTCACAATCCCAACGCAAGCTGGCCTAGAGATGTTCAGGCCATCTGCCAACTTCCATGCGGACAACATAAATTAGCTGTTTTGTATCTTCTGCATGAACTGAGCCGCTCAATCAACTTCCCAATCGCGTGATGTTTTTGCAGAGAATAATAAATGTGTGTCATATTTTACAACCTTCTTGGCAGGAGGAGCCACACCAGATGTTGCCAGAGATATACACATTTGGCAAATGTCCCAGTTCATAAACTTTCGAACAATAGAAACAAAACCCTGTTGTGGAATTGGGGAAGATAGAGCAAGTTACTTTTTTTTCTATATTTTGACATTGCAACCTCATTGGTGGTATTTACACAACCCGGTCATGCATTAGCCCATTTTAACAGAATAACAGAGTTGGAAGGGACTTTGGAGGTCTTCTAGTCCAACCCCCTGCTCAAGCAGGAGACCTTATACCAGTGGTGGCTAACCTTTTTGGGCTCCTGTGCCAAAAAATTGTGTGTGCACTAGCGCACACGCACTCGCATGCCAGCAGCCAGAATGCAATATGCCTCCCACACCCCCTGCGAATGTTCATGCAATCCCTCCCATGCCTACACTGTACCTCACAGCTGGTTTGAGGCCTTTTTTGGCCTCCCAGAGGCTTGGAAAAAGCCCCTGCAAGGCTTTTCAGCCAAATAATAGGCCCATTTTGTCACTTCCGGTATTACAGGAAGTGATGAAATGGGCCTATTATATGGTCTGAAAAGCCTTGCGGAGGCTTTTTCCAAGCTTCTGGGAGGCCAAAAAAGGCCTCAAACCAGCCAAAAAATCAGCTGTGAGGCGCATGCATGCGTAGTGAGGTACATTTGCCTGCGGCTCGCGTGCCAGCACAAATGGCACTGCGCACCACTTGTGGCATGCATGCCATAGGTTCACCATCATGGCCTTATACCATTCCAGACAAATGCCTGTCTAGTCTCTTCTTGAAAACCTCCTGTGGTGGAGCACCCACAACTTCTGGAGGAAAGCAATTCCACAGATTAATTGCTCTCATTACCAGAAAATGTCTCCTTAGTTCTAGGTTGCTTCTTTCCTTGATTAGTTTCCATCCATTGTTTCTTGTCCTGCCTTCATGTGCTTTGAAGAATAGATTGATCCTCTCTTCTTTATGGCAGCCCCACAGCTATTGGAAGACTGTGATCATGCCTCGCCCCAGTCCTTCTTTTCATTAGCTAGATAAGTGTTCTTAGGTAGCACAGTATTTTAATCCATAAACTAGCTAAATATTCCCAGTTTCTAGAGCTCAAATGAACTGGCCAGTATATTAAAAGCTCTTTTAAGCCCTTCGGAAATTACAACATTCTAAACAAAATTTTCTTATTTGTACAAGCACTTTAACCAAGTTATCCGAAGATCTGATAAGATGCCTTTTGAAGAAAAACATAGTTAGTTTAAATTGTGGTTTTTGGGTGTCATTGCATTTATTTATTTATTTTTGCATGTTCTGGTGGATTAATTCTACTTTTGTGCATAAGCAGCCATTTAGAGATAGTGAAAAACAACAGGGCCTGGCAGGCATTTGGCCAAAGACCTACAACTAAGCCAGGGATGACTTCAACGGCTGTCAAAAAGTCAAAATGGTAGCTATGACTACACAATTGTAGTCCCCCCTTTTTTATATGATTTGCAACACTATTCCTTCATCAAGCCTTTTACAGTGAATTTTTCATCCCTGGATTACCTTATTTATTAGATTGTTATCCTGCCTTTATTATTTAATAAATAAACTTAAGGCAGTGAACATATCTGATACTCTCTCTTCTTCCTATTTCTCCCACAACAACAATCCTGTGAGGAGAGTTGGGCTTAAAGAAGGTGGCTGGTCCAGAGTCACCCAGTTGGTTTTCATGCCTAAGGCAGGACTAGAACTCTCAGTCTCCTGGTGATTGGCCCAAAGTCACCCCAGTCAACTTTCATGCCTAAGGCGGGACTAGAACTCACAGTCCCCTGGTGATTGGCCCAAAATCAGCCAGTCAGCTTTCATGCCTAAGGCGGGACTAGAACTCACAGTTCCCTGGTTATTGGACCAAAGTCACCGAGTAAACTTTCATGCCTAAGGCAGGACTAGAACTCACAGTCTCCTGGTGATTGGCCCAAAGTCACCGAGTAAACTTTCATGCCTAAGGCAGGACTAGAACTCACAGTCTCCTGGTGATTGGCCCAAAATCACCCAGTCAACTTTCATGCACCTAAGTTAGAACTAGAACTTCCAGTCTCCTTCAGGCTAGCACCTCAACCACTACCACAAACCGGCTGTGTGTTATTGCTGCTATTTTCCCCCCCCCCCAAAGGAAGCATTTTATTACCGCATAGTATTCTTGCTCTTTATGGTGATGATCCCTTTTATAAACCATCCAGGTAGAGGTGTTTGAACCCTGGGCTACAAGTGAGCAACTGAAATTGCACTGCCTACAAGTTGCTAAACGTTTTGCAGCTATTTGCAAATACGCAACTTTGTTGTGCTGTCTCATAGTTTCCAGGTCAAGGATATTTCAGAGTAGAAAAGAGACCACAATAAAATAAAATAAAAATGAATCAGAGCTTTCATGCTCTATCCAGGTAGACCTATGACCGAGGATCTCAGGGCTTCCCAAATTTTGGCAACTTTGAAGGACTTCAATTCTCCAGAATTTCCCCAGACAACATTCTTCCAGTTTTCCAGCCATCCTACTCTGCGGGGAAAAAAGTGGCTCAATCCAGAGAAATGATACGGGGATTTTAATCTTAGCAACTTCAAGACATGTGGACTTCTACTTCCGAAATTCCCCAGCCAGCATGGTTGCCAAGGTTGGGAAACCTTGAACTGTCTGTTTCGTAGATTCAGAAATCCACTTCTTTTGTCCAGCAGTATCTTCATTGTGCTGTTTTCACAATACTAGTGTTGCAAGAGCCTCGGTGGTGCAGTGGTTAAAGTTCAATACTGCAGGCTACTTCTGCTGACTGCCGGTTGCCTGCAATTTGGCAGTTCAAGTCCCACCAGGTTCAAGGTTGACTCAGCCTTCCATCCTTCTGAGGTGGGTAAAATGAGGACCCAGATTGCTGGGGGCAAAGAGGCTGGCACGGTAAATCGCTTAGAGAGGGCTATAAAAGCACTGTGAAGGGGTATATAAGTCTAAGTGCTACTGCTATTGCTACTACAAGATCACAACATTGCAATATTCATTTAGTTGGTTGACTGCTCCCTCTGTCCTGCCATGCAAAAGCACCATTGGAGCTGTCCATTGGCTTTGGACCCCAGTCAGCACAGGATGATGAAAACACACACGGGAAGAAGAATATGAAGGACCAGCATGCTGTAGGTTGTCATCTGTTCTGTTCAGTTCTGTTCATAAAGAAAAGCCATTGCAGTTCTCTGGGTCAAGATATCCCAGGCTGTGAAATCTGTAATGAAGGGAATCGCCTCTTTTAGCCTTCCTTCCTTCCCTTTCTCTCTCCTTCTTCTCTCTTTCTTTCTTTCTTTCCTTCCTTCCTCCCTTCCTCCTTCCCTTCTTTTCTTTTCTCCTCTCCTTCACTCTATCTCTTTCTCTTCCTTCCTCTGTCTCTCCCC
>NW_020716871.1:677210-691270 GCF_900518725.1 Notechis scutatus
GATAGATAGATAGATAGATAGATAGATAGATAGATAGATAGATAGATGATAGATAGATAGATAGATGATAGATAGATGATAGATAGATAGATAGATAGATAGATAGATAGATAGATAGATAGATAGATAGATAGATAGATAGATGATAGATAGATGATTGATAGATAGATAGATAGATAGATAGATAGATAGATAGATGATAGATAGATAGATAGATAGATAGATAGATAGATAGATACACATACACGTACACATACATATACATATATGTACAAAAAACAGATAGAATAGACTAACAGAATTGGAAGGGACCTTGGAGGTCATCTAGTCCAACCCCCTCCTTGAGCAGGGTAGTCTATAAGATTTAATACAAGTGGCTGTCCAGTCTCTTCTTGAAAGCCTCCAGTGATGGAGCATCCACAACTTCTGAAGATAAGCCATTCCACTGGCTAATTGTTTTTAGAAAATTTCTCCTTATTTCCAGGTTGCTTCTTTCTTTGGCTAGTCTCCATCCGTTGCTTCTTGTCCTGCCTTCTGGTGCATTGCAGAATAGCTTGGCCACCTCTTCTTCATGGTAGCCTCCCAAATATTGAAAGACTGCTATCATATCACCCTTAGTCCTTCTTTTCACCAAGATTAGACATAACCAATTCCTGTATCTTTGAGACAACCACAACCTGGATGATTGAGAATGTCCATAGATGTCCATCTATGGCCTTGATGGCAAACCTATGGCACACGTGCCACAGGTGGCACACAGAACCATTTGTGCTGGCACGCAAGCTGCAGGCAAACTTACCTCACTGCGCATGCGCACGCCTAATAGCTGTTTTTTTTTCAGCTGGTTTGAGGCCTTTTTCGGCCTCCCAGAGGCTTGAAAAAACCCTCTGCAGGCTTTGCAGAATGAATAATAGGCCCATTTTGTCACTTCCTGTAATACCGGAAGTGACAAAACGGGCCTATTATTCATCCTGCAAAGCCTGCAGAGGCTTTTTCCAAGCCTCTGGGAGGCTGAAAAAGGCCTCAAACCAGCCGAAAAATCAACTGTGAGGTGCAGTGCAGGTAAGGGGGTGGTGGTGGGGGGAATTGTGTGCAGTGGGCATGGGTGGCATGCACATTGCCTTCTGGGTGCCAACGCGCACACATTTTTTGGCACAGCAGCCTCAAAAGGTTAGCTACCACTGATCTATGGGATCATGTTCATTTTGGATTAAAGCTACTGATTGGGAGAGGCGGCCATCAGGATGGCTGTATTCTCTATGGAGTCAAGCTCACCAAGTTTTCCATCCGTTTTTGCTTTCTAGCCCTAAGTCTGGCCTCCCCTTTGAACAAAATTTATGCCGGGTTGTGGAATTACAACAGCTGCCTCTCCTGCATTGCCATCGGAGGGATGTTCTACGCCCTCACCTGGCAGACATTTGCGTTGGCAATCGCTTGTGGTAAGTAACCAGGCTCTTTTAAGTAGTGGCCCCCACCAACCCTTTGGGCACCAGGGACCGGGTCCATGGATAGACTTTTTCTCTGCAGACCGGAAGGGGACGTAGTAGATGCTTCCCCCCCCACTCCCTTTCTGCTGGCAACTAAAAAGACGAAAGGAGTATTTTTTTAGTTGACACCAGGCATTGGGGACCCCTGCTTTACATCACTAAAATACAGATAGTCCTCAATGTATGACCGATTGCTTACTGATCTGTATGGTCACTAAGTTTTATCAACCCACTACACAGGTAGTCCTCAGGTTATGAATGTCATGGAGCCCGTCCATTCCATTCGTATCCCAAGGATTCGTGGGAGTGAATCTCGTACCTTCAACGGGAACACTCCCTCCTTTCGCCCACGCATTTGCTAATTGAATGCGAGGCTCGTTAATGGCACATGAGGTATTTCAGGATGGGGAAGGCCATGGGGGAGGGGCTACTGATGGAGCGGGCCTCCCTGACCCACTGAAATACCTCGTGCTCCCCAAATTGCTTCCCCCCCCCAACCTGCCGCGACGGGTCACTTGCAAAGATCTAGCAAGCAGTCTTCTCTCCAGCCTCGTGCGCCTCTCCCTAGCTCCGTTCGGCCCTCCATGCGTCTCCCCCGGCCTGTTGCAGGTCTCCCTGGAAGCTCCATTTTGGCCTGCAATGGACCAGAGGAGGTCCATGGAAGGCCGAATGGGGCTTCTGAGCGGCAGATCTGCACCCCAGAAGCTTCGTTTCGGACAGCAATGTCCGGACAAATTTTTCAGAGCCTCTGTGGTTGTTTGTAAGGGTGAACAACTGCTGTGGTGTTGCAAGATTCAGAGTATTGAGCAGGGGTGGGATTCAAATTTCTAACAACTGGTTCTGTGGGCATGGCTTAGGTGATGGGCATGGTTTGATGGTCACGTGACTGGGTGGACATGGCTTGATGGGGTGTAGCCAACTCAATATCACTCACATCGAGGCACGCATCTCCTCGCCTGGCTTCTCATGATTGTGGGGATGCTGCAACAGTTGTAAGTGTGAAAAATGGTCATAAGTCACTTTTTTCAGTGCCATTGTAACTTTGAATGGTCACTCCACACAAGAAAAGTACCAGCAAAGGAGGAAAAAAAACTCCAGAGAAGTTCCAGAAACAGGAAGTCTAGTCCTGCCAAGAATGTAATAAGGGTTAACGGAGAGGCAGTTTCTGTAAGCAACACCAGAATGTTTCCTTCCTGCCTTCCTTACAGGATTAGGCCAGTAATTTTGTCTAACAACCGGTTCTCCGAACTGCTTAGAATGTTAACAACAGGTTCTAGCGAATAGGTACCAACTGGTAGAATCCCACCCCTGGTTTTGAGCCTTGTTTGCAAATACTAGGGCACTGATGGCTAACCTTTTCTACATGGTGTGCCAAAGTGCATACGAGTGATGCAATGCACGCGTGACTCCCCCACACCTGCACATGTGCGCGCAATCTCCCTGCACCACATGTCTCTGTGCACACAACCCCCCACATGCTGCATGCCTCTGCACATACACGCACATCACCCATGTGTGCATCTCCCTTCGTGCGTGTGTGGCAGATACCCGATAATCAGCTGGCTGGTAGGGGCACGCACACATGTGCAGTGGGGCTCTTGCGTGTCAGCAGAAGAGGCTCTGTGTTCCACTTCTAGCATGCAAGCCATAGGTTTGGTGTCACCGGGCTAGGGGATGCTTTTCACATAACATTGGACGTTCGTTAAAGGAACGTTCGTAATATGGGGATTACTTGTACTTAGGACCTGGATTCAAAGTTGTGATGCTTCCCTTCCCCCCTCCCCTTAAAAACATGTCTGAACTTCAGGCATGTAGCATGGTAACCAGGCCACATTTATTGTCATTGGCAGTGTCCCGCGATCACACAACCCGTTTTATAATGGTTTTGCTGCAACAAGTGAATCATGGGTGGGCTTAATAATGACCTCAGCATTCACTTAACGACCGCAGATTTACTTGAGGAGAGCAGTGATTCTCTTAACAACCACCGCAAATAAAGTTCATGAAATCAGGATGGTCCTACGATCCCGTTCTACGATGGTTTAGCTGTGAACCTTTGGTTTTCTTAATGACCGCAGCTTTCGTTTAACAACCATTGATTCACTGAGCTGCCATAGGATTAGCTTAACAACCAACACAAAAAAAGGTCATGAAATCAGGATGGTTACCAATCCCCATTTTAAGATGCTTTGCAGCATCAAAGAAACCATTGGTCTCCTTAATGATTGCAGTTTCCTCCTAATGGTAGCCACGAGTCATTTAACTATCGGCGCAAAAAAGGGTCATCAAATCGCAGGCATCATTAGGATCATAACTCAAGGAATACCTGTAGGATCAAAGTCCCAATGATGCTTTTTTCAAGAGGCAACTGTACTATCTGGTTTTTCTTGGAAGTGCTCTGACCCAGGCTTCATAAACCATAATTCTTCACAAACTTGTTTTTTTTAAAAAAAAAAAAAAAACCTATTTTATTGCAACACTGGGAATTGCTTTCATTCCCAGCTGGAATTAAGCTCAAACAGTCGCCCAAGATAAGCACGCGCCTTTCAGTTCTGTGAAGTGCTGCCAAAAACAGAAGTATCAAATTAATTAGAAAGGAAACCAACCGAAGTACAAAGAGCTTCAAGGATGACTCGGAACCAATTGAACTGCTTTGCTTCCTGCAAAGGTTTTGTCATCTTGGCCTGACTTTTATCCCTTATGGGAGGGGCAATCGACTTACTCCCAAGTCGACCCTTTCGTTTAAGCTGCCCTTGCCTTCTAGCAGCTCTGCATACACGCGCACTGGGAACAGGCTCCCCTTGCTCCTCTGCCTCGCTGCTGCCAGACTCCAGAGTCTCCGGAGGCAGCACCCCACTCCCAGCTGGTCCTGGCCCCATCTCTGCATTGGATGCAGGACCCTCGTCCGAGTCCTCTCCAGACTCCCAGATTGGTTCCTGTTCTTCCCCACTGTCCGCTTCTGCTGCCTTCTGCACTGGTTGCTGGCGAACCACAACAGGAAGACATTTCACTTCTCATCCAAGAAGCTTCTTCAGCTTTGACTAGATGATGGGAAATGGAAGGATTGATACTCCTTGCAGACAGCTGGTCATTTGCATTCTTTTAGCACCACTCAGGTGACTCTGATGACACAGATAAACCTCCAAATGGCCTCTTAAAGAATGCAATGATCTCTTAAAGAATGCAAACAACCAGCTGTCTGCAAGGAATATAAATCCTTTTATGCCCTGTCAGAGCTGAAGAAGCTTCTTGGATGAGAAGTGAAATGTCTTCAAAGAAAGACAAAGGAAGTCCAGTTGCCTCTTGAAAAAAAATGCACTTTTGGGACAACCATGACTTGGATGAACTGAGAATCTCCATAGGCATGTAGGATCAAAGGACTTGGCCGAGTTCACACAACTTGTTTTAAAGCCAGGTGAACAAACACAGTTTCTTTGTTCACCTCCATGTCCTGGTGCAACCAATAGATCATATTCTGGTTCAGTGTGAAGAGGTCATAATAATGGCTAAACCTCAAACTAGTGAACCTGACTTTTAGCCGGGTGTTATATGAACTTTGCCACTGGAGAAAGCAATTATGTTTGGAAGAGTCAGCGGTAAAAGGAAACCGGGCTGCCAAAGAACACGACAACTGGACATCATCAAAGCTGACCCCAGCCATAACAAAGAATATCTCAAAAAAGCAATGCAAGATTGGAAGATGTGGCCCATGGAATTGCCAAGAGTTGGACATGACTGAAGGAATAACTATCTCCTCCTCCTCCCCCTCCTCCTTCTTCTTTTTCTTCACGAACTCTGCCTCGGATTCCCTTTTATGTTCCGTCAACCAAGTTCAACCCATATCCAAGAACCGAAGTGAAGGAGTGTCTATGGAGATTCTCAGACATCCAGGTTATGGTTGTCCCAAAGTGCTTATTGAAGGGGTAACTGGACTTTCTGGTGTTTCTTTGAAGACATTTTGCTTCTCATCCAAGAAGCTTAGTCAGTTCTGATTGGATGGTGTAATTCCCACCAACCAAGTCAGAACTGAAGAAGCTTCTTGGATGAGAAGTGAAACGTCTTCAAAGAAACACCAGAAAGTCCAATTGCCTCTGGAAGAAGCACCTTTGGGACGATGAAGTGAAGGAGAAAAGCTCAGGAAACAGAAGAACTTAATGGCTGTGCTTTAGCAAATTACTATTTTAATTTATTATATTATTTTTACCATATTTATTTATTGTATTTATTTATTGTAACTTAGCATATGGTCCAAACCCAACAGTCTGCTCTATGTTTATGTTTCAATAGTTTGTTGGAATCCCCTCAAAATGGCTGTATCTGGGGGGGGGGCGGGAGGTTGTATCCTGCCTGTGTTATTTTTACAAATAAGTCAAAGCAGCGAACATCTCCAACATACTTTCCTCCTCCTCTTTTCCCTAGAACACCAACCTTGTGAGGTGGGTCAGGCCGAGAGAGAGAGGGACTGGCCCAAAGTAACAGATCGGAGTCCCTTTCACTACCTGACCCTTAACCAGGGGTGGGCTGCTGGGGCTTTGCAGGGGTTTGGGAGACCCCCCCCCCAACTAGGATTCTGCACAGTTCAGAGAACCCCCAAATCCCACTCCTGGCTGGCCCCACCCACCTCTCCCCTCCCCTCCCAGAAGTCCCCACTTCACCCGTTTTGGATGCAGGTAAGTGCAAGGTGCGCACGGAGGCTTGGGGAGGGTGAAAAATGGGCCTCCCGGAAGTTAGAGAAGGCCGGTGTCAGGATTCTAGCAGTTACTCCAATTAAATTATGAGCCTCAAGCCACACTCCCAAAACTAAAGAGGATTTATTTGAAGTTAGCAATCTACATCCAGCACTAACCTGGGTGTAGCCAACTCTGAGATACGTAATTCACTGTCACCCTTGACCCTGCTTTTCCCCCTCATCCCTCTGGGTGTATCACCCAACAAAAAAAAGCCAAGAGTCATCAATCATGCTCTCCAATTAGATTTTTGCATGGCAGAAGCTTCAGACATCTAATCAGTCTTTGAAAAAAATATGAATGGAATATACTTTCGATTCCACACTGCCGCCTGCTCTTTGAAACTCCCCCCCCCCGCCTTCTTTCTGTTGTCAACTATAAAACTGTGTATACAAAATGTTTTATGAGTTGACAGGCGGAAATGAGCCCATTTCTGGCTTCCAGAGAGCCTCCAGAGCCCAGGTGGGCCACTTTCGCCCTCCCGGAGGCTGAAGGGAAGCTTCCAGAGCCCGGGGAGAGCAAAAATCCACCCCCATGGTGTAGAAGGCCGACTAGGCCATGCCCACCTTCGCTGCACCAACTCAACAACCAGACAGAGAACGCTTTGCTAAAATGTTTGAATCCCACCCCTGCCCTTAACCCCTTACTATTTCAGAGTCTCTTACAGCAAATTACAACATTATATGTTTATATTTCTTCTTGCAGCTTTTTTCACCACCTACATGGGAGAAGCGATGGGCCGCATCTTTTCCGTGGTACGTTCACTGATAACCGAAGAAAAAAAGATTGCATTTGTATCTATTTATCATTATCAATTCTTCGCTCACCTTGGGAGGGGAGAATTACAGGTGGCTTAAATGGGGGGGGGGGGGTTCTGTCTTATATTAACTTCACAACACCCCACCTGCAGGGCGTAACCGTTAGGATGCATGGTAACCCACTTAATGACTGCAATGCGTTGCAAGGGAAATTATGGTTGTAAGTTGAGGAGTACCTGTAATACACCATCCCTTCTTCCCACAAAATTCAATTCAGTTCATACTCTAGAAAGAGTGCAGAGAAGAGGAACAAAGATGATTAGGGAAACTGGAGGCTAAAACATATAAAGAACAGTTGCTGGAATTGGGTATGTCTAGCTCAATGAAAAGAAGGACTAGGGGTTGACATGATAGCAGGCTTCCAATATTTGAAGTAGTTGCCACAAAGAAGAAGGAGTCAAACTATTCTCCAAAGCACCTGAGGGTAGGACAAGAAGCAATAGGTGGAAACTAATCAAGGAGAGAAGCAACCTAGAACTAAGGAGAAATTTCCTGACAATGAGAATAATTAACCAGTGGAACAACTTGCCTCCAGAAGTTGTGAATGCTCCAATACTGGAAGTTTTTAAGAAGAGATTGGATAACCATTTGTCTGAAATAGTATAGTCTTTCCTGCCTCGGCAGGGGGTTAGATTAGAAGACCTCCAAGGTCCCTTCCATCTCTGTGATAAATGTTTTGAGTGAGTCCCAAAGCAAGACAGTAGATCCACAATTCCCCATAGATGTCAATGTTCTATATCAGGGTTGGGGAACTATGGACGTTTTATGACCTCTGGACTTCAATTCCCGGAATTCCTGAGCATGGCTGGCTCAGGAATTCTGGGAGTTGAAGTCCCCAGGTCATAAAAGGGCATATGGTTTCCCAGCCCTGATCTAGACGTTCGCTAACTACAGCTGCTATTACTCAGGCCTCCTGGATGTGTTGTGAGGGATTCGTTGGGTTTTGTGATGACCCAGGGTGGGATACAAAATAAACACAGTCACAAAAAACAGGTGAAGCCCCTTTCATTCCTTCAGTTTGCTTCCAAGCTCCAAATAGCCTTGACTGGAGATAAAAAAAACTCCCACACAAGCAGTTCCAAGAAGGAGGAAATGCCGTTTAAATTATAAAGAGTAAAAAACAATACAAACCAGGCAAGATAAGGGCTTGAAGACGTCCACAGATATCAGAACACCCACTGGGAAGGACGCCAAACTCAGAGAGGAACCATAAACTAGAGATATTTCCACGCTTTGTTTCCAGCACTCGCCAGTACACATGTCCATCCTCTTATTCAGTTGTCACAGCTGCAGCCCATGAAGAGGATCAAGGCCCTCTCCTCCCCAGTAGACCATGTCTCTCCCTTATCCTCTCCTCCCTGTGTGCCCTAGGATGGAGAGGGGATGTTCCTGGGTCCTCCTCTGACTGCCCAGCCAGCCTCTACCCTTCCCCAGCCTCCTCCACAACCTCCGGAGCCACACTTCCACTCCCTGTTGGCTGTTCCTCCTCTCCCTCAGAGTCAGTCTCCACCAGGGGCATGACAGGTTTAGAGAGCTTCATGCTGGAGGTAGATGACCATTTATGAACTCTGCTTGAAGATGTTTAAAGGGGCTGTAGTACCCCACGTCTGTTCTAAATCATGGTCCATTTGATACTATTGTCAATGGGGTAGATATCTTCCATTGTTGCTTTTGTTTAATTCCAAAAAGTATGTAGCGCTTTCTACTTTTCTACCTTGACTACACCTTCTTGATTTTGTGTAAACTCCCCAAAGACATGGCTGACGGATTGTTGATGTTTTTATGTTCCAGTTTGGACTGCCAATAGGGACCTGGCCCTTTTGCTTATCTTCGCTCACCTTCCTGCTCTTAACCACCACCAATGATGCCATCTTCAAGCTGCCTCTCTCCAAAGTCACCTATCCAGAAGCCAACCGGGCCTACTATGTGGAGAGAAAGAAGCTGTGCTCTGAATCCATTTGCGAGAAAGTGTAAGCAAATCGAAGTGTCAGTCTTGCAACTAGAGAGTCGTCCCAAGGAAGAACGGAAGAAAAACTTAGTTGTCAGTGGACAGTTTGTTCTTCTCGGTTGTAGATGCCTTCTCTTGGATCAGAAGTTCAACTCTCAAGATGTTCTTCAGTTAGAAGTGAATGTATTCATCTGGAAAGGAACATAATATATGTGGGACAATTCAGTTTAGACCAGAGGTGTCCAAAGTTGGCCACTTTAAGACTTGTGGTCTTCAACTCCCAGAGTTCCTCAGGCTTGTTTTTAAAAAGCCATAAAATCAGACATGACTCGCTTAAGAACTGCCTTGCTTAGTGATGGAAATTCCAGTACCAATTATCTTCGTAAAGTCAAGGACTACTTGTAAAGCAGAGAAATTATTATTGTTATTATTATTTACAAACTTAGCTGTTATCTGCAAGTTATGATTACTTTAATGAATGGATGAATACTTTATTTGGCCAAGTGTGATCGGACACACATTATTAAGAGCCTCGGTGGCACAGTAGTTAGAATGCAGTACTGCAGGCTACTTCTGCTGTCTGCCGGCTGCCTGTAATTTGGCAGATCGAATCTCACCAGGCCCAAGGTTGACTCTGCCTTTCGTCCTTCCAAGATCGGTAAAACAGGGACCCAAATCGTTGGGGGCAAGAGGCTGACCCTGTAAACCGCTTAGAGAGGGCTGTAAACCTCTGTGAAGTGGTATATAAGTCTAAGTGCTCTTGCTATTCTCTTTATACAAATATTCAGGAAACTAATTGTTATAAGACACGTTTACAACATCCTCTAATTCCTAGCATCACAGAGACCAGTGAGAGGTGAGTGCTAGAGCAAAATTTATACAAAGAAGGCTTTGCATATACATATCAATGCATTACCAATTTATTAACCAAAATGTATATCTGCACATTGAAGACATAATTAATCTAGACATGATTATGTGTCAGTTCCTTTTCTAAGCAACATGAGAAATGCTTTGGAAGATGAGTGACCGCACAGGCAGTTCTCCCAGCTTCTATAAACTGTCCCAAAAGGACAAATCAGATGAGAAGCAGTAGTGGCATTCTACTGGTTTGGCCTGGTTCAGGCGAACCAGTAGTAAAAACTGTTACTGTTCGGCTGAACCGGTAGTAAAAAAACAGCTACCAGTTCTACTGAACCGGTATTTCTTTTCTTTTTTTCCTCCCGATGATCAGTTGCTCTGACAATCAACTGTGCCAGGAATCACTGCCTTACTGCTTCGCCAAGGCTTCCCCGAGGCCCAGGAGGCAAAAAAATGGAGTGTTGGGTGACTGCTGCAAAAAAGAAGCCGCCATGCCCATCCAGTCACCTGGCCACACCCACCTAGCCACACCCACCTAGCCACGCCCACAGAACCAGCAGTAAAAATATTTGCATCCCACCCCTGATGAGAAGGTGACAAAGACAAGGTGGAACGATCAAATTTGGACATTCTCATTATAATATCTACAATAGAAAAGAATATTTGCAGCTTAAGGTTGAATTGTGGGGTCCTTGGTGGTTTTCTTGCAGACATTTCAATACCCAACTAGGTAATATCATCAATGCTAGAAGGGAGTGGGGTTTGCTCTATTTTTAAAGGCTAGTGGTTTACTCTGTCAGTGTACCCCAAGCAAGGAACTATCAACTCAGACAATCAAACCATAAACAAGGAACCCGTAGAAATATTTCCATCAATATTGGCAGGGCAAACCACCTATACATAAAGAGAGAACAAACCCCAGTCCCTACTAGCACTGATGATGTTACCTAGTTGGGTCATGAAACATTTGTAAGGAAAATAACCAAGCTCAGAGAGCACCGAGGACCCCACAAATCTCTGCAAGTTGTAATTCTTGGCAGATCCCTCCAAAACTGACCCCTGATGCTAGCCCTGATACCTTGTCTCCAAACCATGATTTATAAATGAGCTTGAATCATAGTTTGAAGAGCAGGATTCATTTTGGGCATCTTAGCAATGTAGAGGTTGGGGAGAAGCATATTGAAAACGAAGAAGGGAAACCCAAGAGAAGGAACCTTTGGAGGTTCAACTTCATGATCTCATGATCTCATGGAGGTTCAACTTCATGATCTCATGATCTCATGGGAGTCATTCTACAAGCAGCCAGAAAAGTTCATATAAGTCCAGTAAATAAACTCACCCAACATGTAAATATATTGTAAATAAACTCAATCAGCATTATATATTGTCCTTTACTGTGTTATTACAAGTGTAATGAATCTGTTTTAGGTTTTTATATTTTTCTGAATGTCAAATAATAAACTATACCAAAATGCATGAACTAAACAAGTTTCCTTTCTTCTTTTAAGGACTGTTTGTCCTTCATCCTTCTAGACCAAGGATGTCAAACTTGCAGCTCGTGGGATGGATGTGTCACATGATGGCCACGCCCACCCCCATTTAGTCACAATACATCACGTGATGATGTGATGACATGAGTTTGACACCCCTGTTCTAGACCATTTTATAACCAAACACCACCAAGTCTCCCTTAATTGTTTCAGGCTCTGAATGGTATTAAACAGCTTTTTCTTCCTCAATAATGGCATCTATTGGATGGAAGCATCTAACAAAATGAATTTCAATGTAGAGAAAAGTCAAGTCTTACACTTAGGCAAGAAAAACCCAAAGTACACATATAGACTGGGTGAAACCAGGCTCAATCGCAGTAACTGGAAGAGAGTTCTTGGAGTCTTAATGGACAACCAGCTAAATAGAAGCCAGCAGTGTGCAGCAGCAGCTAAAAAAGCCAATACAATCCTAAATTGCATTAACAGAGGGATACAATCGAGATCAAGGGAGGAACTAATCCCACTCTATAAAGCCTTAGTAAGACCACAGCTAGAGTACTGCACCCAGTTTTGTTCACCACACTATAAATAAGATGTTCAGAGACTCTAGAAAAAGTGCAGAGAAGAGCAACCAGGATGATTAGGGGACTGGAGGCTAAAAGATACAATGAACAGCTACAGGAACTGGGCATGGCTAGTCTAGTGAAGAGAAGGACCAGGGGAGACAGGATAGTAGTCTTCCAATATTTGCGTGGCTGCCACAAATCTCAACAAATAAATGCTCTGTCCTACATATTGGCAAAAAATAATCAGAAAATAAAATACAGGCTGAATAGTCAAGACCTTGTTGATGATCCAAACTCTGTCAACCACTGTAACTACATAGCCAAAAAGGCATTAAGAGTTGTTAACCTAATATTACGTAGCTTTTTCTTTGGTAATATTACACTAATAACTAGAGCATACAAAACATTTGCTAGACCAATACTCGAATACAGCTCATCAGTCTGGAACCCACATTATGTATCTGATATTAACACAGTTGAGAAAGTCCAGAAATATTTCACAAGAAGAGTTCTCCACTCCTCTACTTGTTGCAGAATACCTTATGCCACCAGACTTGAAATTCTAGACCTAGAAAATCTAGAACTACGCCGCCTTCGGTTTGATCTAAGTATAGTATATAAAATCATACATTGCAATGTCCTATCTTTCAATGAATACCTCAGCTTCAACCATAACAACACAAGAGCACACAATAGATACAAACTTAAGGTAAACTGCACCAAACTTGATTGCAGGAAATACGACTTCAGCAATAGAGTGGTCAATGTCTGGAATACTCTACCTGACTCTGTGGTTTTTTCCCCAAACCCCAAAAACTTTAACCTTAGACTGTCTACTATTGACCTCACCCCTTTCCTAAGAGGTCTGTAGGGGGCACGTATAAGCGCACCAACGTGCCTACCGTCCCTGTCCTATTGTTTCTTTTATATATTTTATTATTTTTCTTATATGTATCCATGTATTCATAACTATGTTTTACCTATACCTATTATCTTGTAAACAACTGACAAATAAAAATAAATAAATAAATAAAATAAATAGGAAGGGGTCAAGCTATTTTCTAAGGCACCTGAAGGCCAAACAAGGAATAATGGATGGAAACTGACCAAGGAGAGATTCAACCTGGAAATAAGGAGAAACTTTCTGACAGTGGGAACAATCAACCCATGGAACAGAAGTTGCCCTCAGAAGTTGTGGGAGCGTCATCACTTGAGACTTTCAAGAAGAGATTAGACTGCCATTTGTCAGAAATGGTGTAAGGTTTCCTGCTTGGGCAGGGGGCTTGGACTAGATGACCTACAAGGTCCCTTCCAACTCTGATTATCTGTTATCTGAAGCCAAGCCAAAATGGTTACAAGTGCATGAAAGAAAGATCAATTCACCTCTAACGCATACAGTAATCCTTGTAGGAAAAGGAGTGGTAGAATCTGGGGGTGGAGTGAAAAGAGGAATCAGCCTAGAATCCTTACATAGCACAAGTGAACTAAGTCCAGCCCCCTTTGAGTGCCATTAGCCCTTATCTAACTCTAAACAGGTGTCTACCATTAATAGTTCCTATGCTTAGGCATGAGTAGCAATCAATCAGTTCAATTAGATCTTTATGTGTAGACCTGATCTTTCACACCTGAGAGTCCTTAACTTACAATTATTTGTTTAGTGACCGTTGAAATTTACAGTGGAGCTGGAGAAAGTCACATGATCAAAATTCAGGCACTTAGCAGCGGACATATATTTACAACGGTTGCAGTGTCATGTGGTCGCTATTTGTGAACTTCCCAGCCAGCTTCCAATAAGCAAAGTCAGGGGTGGAAGTTGCATTGGCTTAACAACCACACAAATTCACTTAACAACCTGCCTGCCACCTCCTGTGTGCATGCGCGCACGCCGGGATTGGGTGGGCCTGGCTGAAGCAACACGGGCCGGCCCCTCACCGTTGCCAAGATGGCCGCATGGGCCAGATCCAACCACATCATGGACCTTGAGTTTGATACCCCTGTTCCAGACAAATAGCTGTCCAATCACTTCCTAAAAAAATCTCCAGTTTTTAACCATTTCTGGAGGCAAACTTGATTGATCTTATAGTCAGGAAATTTCTCCTTAGTTCTAGGTTGCTTCTCTATCTATCTATCTATCTATCTATCTATCTATCTATCTATCTATCT
>NW_020716872.1:61575-76926 GCF_900518725.1 Notechis scutatus
AGATAGATAGATAGATAGATAGATAGATAGATAGATAGATAGATTGCAATGCTGCAACATAATAAGCCCGCTTGAAACAGCCTACGGACATTTCAATAAGCCATGAAACATCTGAAATGTTTCACTAGAGATAAAGGAGTACTTACATTAAATACCTAAATTAAATTCAACAGACATATGAAGAATGGTGGCAGGAATTGGATATGTCTAGATTAATGAAAAGAAGGACCAGGGGTGACATGATAGAAGTCTTCCAATATTTGAGGGGCTGCCCCAAAGAAGAGGGGGGTCAAATTATTCTCCAAAGCCCCGAAGGCAGGACAAGAAGCAACAGATGGAAACTCATCAAGGAGAGAAGCAATCTGGAATTAAGGAGATACTTCCTAACAGTGAGGACAATTAATCAGTGGAACAGCTTGTCACCAGAAGTTGGGGGTGCTTCATCACTGGAGGTTTTTAAAAAGAGATTGGACAACCAGTTCTCTGAAAATGGTGTAGGGTTTCCTGCTTGAGCAGGGGGTTGGACTAGAAGACCTCCAAGGTCCCTTCCAACTCTGTTATTCTGAACTCCTGTACCTAATGCCCTTATTTTGCATCTCACAAAAGTTTCCCTTGCGGTAATCCAAGCTGAAGGTTACTATATCTAACTACGGAAAAGTTAGCCAAGAATGCATTTCCTAAGATTGAATTCTCACCAGAAACAAGAGGAACATTTAAATAAATAAATATATTTTTGCAGACTTTGGATGCAAACATAGTTTCGGAATTAGGCTTAGAAAACAAACGGGAAATAATTCCTTGGATTTTAGTCTAGGAACAAACTAACGATAGCAAAAACGTATTTGCCTTTATGAATTGAGGCTTTTTCCTAAATCGTAAGCACAATGCACCTGTCTGCCTTTGAGGACTTATCTCTGAAGCTCAACAAATAAAGCAAACACAGAGTTTGCGTTTAGCGTGCAACCTGGTAAGCTCAAGAACAGCATGTAAGAATATTATTTGTATAATGTACAAAATACATGCAAAAGCTCCAAAAACCAAAACCATATTGGCAATACAGCAGTCCTTCACTTACAACAATTGAGCCCCAAATTTCTGTTCTAAAGTGGGACAGTTGTTAAGTGAATTTTGCCCCATTTTACGACCTTTTCTGCCACAGTTCTTAAGCGAATCACCGCAATTGTTAAGTTAGTCGCACGGTTGTTAAGTGAATCTGGCTTCCCCACTGACTAGGCTTGTCAGAGAAGGTCGCAAAAGGGGATCTCGTGACCCCGGGACGCTGCAACCATCGTAAATACGAGTCAGTTGCCAAGCGTCTGAATTTTGATCATGCTACAACGGTCGTAAGTGTGAAACTTAGTTATGTATTCATAACTATGTTTATACTTATACCTGTTATCTTATAATTGCTTGACAAAATAAAATAAATAAAAATAAATAAAATAATTGATCTCATTGTCAGGGAATTTCTCAATTCTAGGCTGCTTCTCCCTTTGTTCAGTTTCCTTCCATTGCTGACTCTACAGCTAGAAAAAAACCCAGAAATAATACGAGACCGGAACTCTTGTAGTTATTTTTAAAGGCCGTGTTTATTTCAGCCAGTGTTGAATTAATCTGATTTATCTATGTTCTCCGGAGAAGGAGCAGCAGGAGCCGACCAGCCACCTCTCTAATTATTTATGTGTGGGATGCTTAAATGTGATATATCATTCATTTCCCTGTAGTAACTGCTCTGAAAGATTACGGAGTGTCTGTCTTGCCGTAACTCTGAACCCTTTTCCTTGTCCTTGACTGGATCATTTTATTTATTTAGTATTTATTTATGACATTCTTCCATCTTGGAACTGATTAGAATTCGATCCAGACCCGGAGAGCTTCGAGAAAGCGAATTGCTTGGTGTGTTCTTTCCAAATTATTTGCATTATCACTTAAAAATATTGCAACTGTGTAAATGTACAGTTACCAATGTAGTACAGGTAGTCCTTGACTTACAATCATTCATTTAGTGGCTGTCGTAAGTCGCAACGGCAGGGGGGAAACGGGACAGCCACTTGTCTAAAATGGTAGAGGGTCTCCTGCTTGAGCAGGGGGTTGGACTGGAAGACCTCTAAGGTCCCTTCCGACTCTGTTATTCTACTCAGATTGATTTTGGAGTGTTCTGAGCATTCTAACCAGGCAGAAGTTTTAAAACAGAAGAGTGAAAGTCCAAGTTTATGCACAGCTGAATTGATTCAGCATACAATGCCACCTGCCGTGTGTAAATTAGAAGGGTATGCAAGAGAAGGTTATATAAGCAATTTTACTTATATGTAGTCCTCGATTTACGACCATTCATTTAAAGACAGTGCAAAGTTAAAACGGTCTTGGAAACAGTGACTTGGGACCGCCCTCAAAGTTTGGATCCATCCCACCACCCCTGAAGTCACATGATCGCAGCTCAAGGGCTTGGCAACCAGCTCGCCTTTACAACGTCTGTGGTACGGCGTAGTCACATGGGCTGCAATTGGTTGAGCAACTACCCAATTCATTTTGGGTCACCTCATTCCCTCCAGGACCACCTGATGTGTTTAATGACTGCCGTGTATTTCTTAATGACCACAGTAAAAATGGTCATAAAAATCGGGGACCGGGCACAGGATGACATGCTGAAGAACTGTATCGCTTTGTGACCCAAATCCCAATTCCAACGGTGGTGGTTAAGTCAAGGACGACCTGAAGTTGAGTAAAAAGAGCGAGGGAAAGAATGGCTACAAACGAGACATTGAAATATATGTACATTTGAAAAGAGCTGCGGGTACCTTTGCAAGCTTTTAAATAAAATATCTTCCTTATCCCCAAAGTGAATGAGATTTGGAAGAAGTCATGTACTCCCATCTTTAGGATGAAGTAACGAAATCACTGTCTGAATAATGATGTTGCTTTTCGTGCTTAGCAGAATATGCGCAACGCCAGACAGGCGTCAGAGGGGACCCTATTTGATCATCTGGATTAGTCTTTCGCTCAATCTTGGCAACTTTTAAGATGTGTGGACTGTCAGGATTCTGACAGTGGCCCTATGCATGTTTCAGAGTTGCCAGGGACATCAACTCCCAGAGTTCCCAACACAGCATGCCGGCTGGGGAATTTGTGATGACCCAAAGGGGCGTGGCACAAAAGCAATGAAGTCCCAAAAGTAGGTAAAGTCCCTTTAATTCCTCCAATTTGATCCCCAATGTCCAGTTATCAACAGCTGGAGAAAAAACTCTCCCAAGAACAGTTTTTAAAGGGAAGAAATTCAGTCCAAACCCAAAGTACATCTAAATGATAAATAAAAACCAGCACAAACCACTAGCTGCAGCAATTAATGAGACAGGGCAGGATAAGGAATTGCAGAACTCAAAAGATAATGAAACACACACAGTTGGGAGGATGTCAGAACCCAAATAAGACTTGACAAAGATAATGCACACTTTGTTTCCAGCAAGGTTCTGTGCGCAAACACCCTGTTTATCTTGTTTTTCCAGTTGCAGCTAATGAAGGGAATCAGGGCCTTTTGCTCCCCCGTAACCCATGTTACTCCCTTATCCGTTCCTCCCTGTGTGCCCTAGGATGAAGAGAGGGTGGCCCTGGGTCTTCCTCTGAATGCCCAGCCGGATTGTACCCTTCCCCAGTTTCCTCCATACTCACCGAAGCCACACTTCCACTCCGTCAGCTGTTCAACCTCCCCTTTGGAATCAGATTCCAACAGGGGCATGACAGAATTCTAGGAGTTGAAGTCCATGTTGCTAAGTTTGAGAAACATTAATCTAAATCAGGGGTGTGAAACTCAAGGCCTGGGGGTCAGATCTGGCCCGTGGGGTACTTAGATCTGGCCCGCGGGCCACCCTGGAAACACCAAAGGACTGGCCTGCAGTGCCTCTGCCAACAAAAACAGAGCTTGGGTGTCAGCTTTGGAAGCCATATTGAGACCAGACGCTTCCATACTGCCATATTTTGAGCCTGGGAAAACGGGAGGGGGGAATTTCTTGGAGTATATGAGGTTAGACATTACAACATTCTTTTTCTAAGTCAAGGTCATGTTGTTCTGCGCATAAGTGAGGGGAAGTCTCAACTTGGGACGGATGGTGATTGGGGAATGTGATGCGATGATGGGGTGCAGGGGGTGGATTTGTAGTTTTTACTTATTACATCTGGCTAGCGTCCTGTCAGTGTGTGAAGGAGATAAGGGCTGTTTGGAAACTGAAATGGTATTTGCTTTGTGAGCAAGAAGGAGACAGCAAGGAGCCTGGACATGGCTTAGCTCAACTGTTCTGTAGTAAAGCTGCTTGGTGCTCGGAAACGGAAACTGAAACTCCTCTCCTCTACTTGTGGTTTGCATTTGGAACAGATTTCTTTTCAGGTGGGGAGGGGGAGTAGAACTCCTTAGCATCAGAGCGTGTTAATAATAATAATAATATAGGAAATGCTTATGCTCTGATGGTCATTTGGAAAAATCCTTTCTTAGTGAGCACTAGAAGTCAAGAGGAACATACGTGCCAAATTTCAACTTTATAGGCTTTACGGTTCTGGAGATTTTGTGATGATGCGTGAGTGGTATTTCGCTTTTATGTATATATGTATATGTATACGTGTATGTGTATGTATATGTATTTATTTATGTGTGTGTGTGTGTGTGTATATGTATATATGTATGTGTGTGTGTGTGTATATATATATATATAAACGATATTAACCCTTCACGTGATCTTGATTCTATCCCTCTGTTTATGCAGTCTTGGCTTTTTTGGCAGCTGCAACCCAGGAAGATTTTGGATGAGTCTAACTCCTGAGCCATTGTTTCCACAAAGTCTTTCAATCCAATCATCTTTCTCTAAGCCCAAACACGCACCCTCTTTTGTTGCTAGATGTCTTGACAAACGAAATATTATTTTAAACAAGAGCCTCATGGTGCCACTTTGCGTTTCGGGGTTGGTAATGTAATGAGGGGTCTCTGAGGGGCCAGGTTTTGCAAATCCCCACCAGCTGCTGGGATTAAACTACTTTTGCGTTCACTTTTGTTCAGCCTAAAGAGGAGAGTGCTATTTTCTCTCTCTCCCTCTCTCTAGCCTTGTTCTGACATGCCGGATTAGGGAAAGGAGAAGAAAAGAAGGAGGGAGCTGTGATATCAGGAAAAATAATCCCTGCTGCGTTCGCTTTGGGATATATAAGGAATAGAAAGAGAAGAGAATCTTTGTAGCTCGGTGTTGAACTGCGGGGTCCCTGGTGCTCTCTGAGCTTCGTGGTTTCCTTGCAGACGTTTCATGACCCAGATAGGTAACGTCATCAGTGCTAGGAGGAGGTGGAGTTTGCTCTCTGTTTATATACAAGTGGCTGCCTGCCAGTACCAGTTGACGGTATTCTTGGTGTTTTCTTGATTAGGATGTTGATTGACACTGTTGTTGTGTTCAACCAACACAGACAGAAGAAGCCACTTGTATATAAACAGAGCAAACCCCCACTCCCTCCTAGCACTGAGGATGTTCCCTAGTTGGGTCATGAAACGTCTGCAAGGAAACAATCAAGCTCAGAGAGCACCAAGGATCCCACACTCTTTTTCCTCCTCCTCCTCCTCCCAAATCACACTCCTTTCCAGCATTGATGGTGTTATTTAGTTGGATCATGAAATGTCTGCAAGAAAACCACCAAGCTCAGAGAACATGAAGGACCCTACAGTCCTCCTCCTCCTCCCCCTCCCCACAAAACCCACTGGCTTCCCCATTGACTTTGCTTGGCATAAAAGTTGCAAAAGGGGACCCTGTGACCCTAGGACATTACAATCGTCATAAATATGAACCATCCATCAAGCACCCGAAGGTAAATCATGTGCTCCAATGGACATAATTGTGAAAAATAGTCATAAGCCCCTTTTTTCAGTGCCGCTCACTTCGAATGGTCACTAAATGAACTGTCGTAGGTCAGGGACTACCTATACGTGGTGCTCAGAAGCTCTTAATAGCAGGAACTGTCAGAGGGATCTTGGAGTCGTAGTGGACAACCAGGTAAATGGGAGCCAGCCGTGTGCAGCGGCAGCCAAAAAGGCCAATGCAATCCTAAGTTGCATTAACAGAGGGATACAATCGAGATCAAGGGAGGTACTAATACCACTCTATAAAGCCTTAGTAAGGCCACACCTAGAGTACTGCATCCAGTTTTGGTCACCACACTATAAAAAAGGTGTTGAGACTATAGAAAGAGCGCAGAGAAGAGCAACCAGGACGATCAGGGGCCTCGAGACTAAAACATTCGATGAACGGTTTCAGGAACTGGGCCTGGCTAGTCTAGGGAAGAGAAGGACCATGGGAGACAGGAGAGCATCTTCCAGTATTTGGGGGGCTGCCCCAGAGAGGAGGAAGGGGGTCAAGCTATTTTCCAAGGCACCTGAAGGCCAGACAAGGAATAATGGATGGAAACTGAACAAGGAGAGATTCAGCCTGGAAATAAGGAGAAACTTTCTGACAGTGAGAACAATCAACCCATGGAACAGAAGTTGCCCTTGGAAGTTGTGGGAGCTTCATCCCTGGAGGCTTCCAAGGAGAGACTGGACTGCCATTGGTCAGAAATGGTGTAGGGTCTCCTGCTTGGGCAGAGGGTTGGTCTAGACCAGGGGTCCCCAACCACCGGTCCGCGGACCGGTACCGGTCCGTGGAACAAGTCCTACCGGGCCGCTGGTTTGCTGGGCGCCGCCATCTTTTTTTGATGAAAAAGTGCTTCCGGTGAGCTTTTCCGGGTAGAAAGCTCACCGGAAGCACTTTTTCATCAAAAAAAGGTGGCGGCGCCAGCGCTTCCGGTGAGCTTTTCCGGGTAGAAAGCCATTTCTACCTGGAAAAGCTCACCAGAAGCGCTGGCGCCATCTTTTTTTGATGAAAAAGTGCTTCCGGTGAGGTCACTGGAAGCACTTTTTCATCAAAAAAAGATGGCGGCGCCCAGCTGATGCCGGTACCGGGCCACGGCGCCCAGCTGATGCCGGTACCGGGCCGCGGCATAAAAAAGGTTGGGGATCACTGGTCTAGACGACCTACAAGGTCCCTTCCAACTCTGTTAATCTCTAATCTGTAATCTTGCAATTTAGAGGGGAGGGGGAAAACAGCCAACAATCCCAATTACCACTAACTTCCTCGCCTTTGTTACCACCCGTTCTTACTTAATAAAACTTTCATCCACCTAAAATGAACGGTTGTTATTAGTGGAGCTATCAAGTAAAGGATAATACTCAGAGGGACCGGTGCTTGTTGATGCGTTAACCAGGAGGAGGGGGAGAGGAAGGGAGTAGGTGGGGGGGAGTCAAGCATGAAACCCGCCCCCCCTATGCAAAAGAAGCCAAAGGGAAGCACTAACCATTTAATGCCACCAAAGGATAATAGGATTCACCAGATTAAACAGGAAAAGATGAAGTTATTTATAAGTATATTAAAGGAAGCCAAGGCGGGAGGCATTCTCCACCGATGCTCTTCTGCTTCCTGTCTCTACAATGAAATTAGCCGAACAAAATGCAAAACAGGATCAGAAAATTGGATTAGAGGCAATAATACTAATTTTAAAAACAAAAAAACAAAACATGACTGGGTGCTCCTAAGCTCTTCCGCGCAGCCTGCTCCAAAGCGCTCCCTCGTCATTCCACCTTTGAACGGTCGGACGCGTTCTTCGCTTCTTCTTTCCTAAAGGCCTCGGGAGCTGATAACGGAGCTCTGGATCGATCCAGAGCTCTGTTACCGGCTGCAGAGGCCTTCAGGAAAGCCTTGCCGGCTGCAAAAGAAGTTTTTAAATGCCTCTGGCCGCGAAAAGGAAGCCGGGGGCAACACGCGCAAGAGAGGTTAATCGGGGGATGAAATCCCCCCCAAAAAATAAGACCTGGTGCCTTTTTTTGGTGGGAAAAAAAAAATAAGACAGGGACTTATTTTTGGAAAAAACAAGGTATTATTTCACAAAACTGTACCCAGACAACACACTGTTCCTGTGGATATTGAGTTTTTATGTTTATTAAAGAAAAAAATGTATAAATAAAATATATATTTTAAAAGGGCCCCTTCTGTCCTTCTTCCACTGCTAAGGAAAGTCAGTCCTTTGGCTTCTAATTTGACCCCTGGGCCAGTAGACTGGACTGGACTATCTTCCTTTCCTGCCAATTTTATTGCTCTCAAATAGGAAGAGGAAGGCTCTCCTTCAGCACGATGGCTTGGAAAAAAATATCAAAAGGCCAAATTATATTTGCTGAAGTCTCCCAAACCTTGACCTCTTTCTTTTTATGGGCAAATGTATAAAAGACATCCTTTTGCCCAAGGCCCAGGTGACCCATCTCTCTTCTTCCCTTCGATCCAGGCTACAGAACCGATACTAAATCTAGTCATCGGTGCTAATGGGTAATGTAACTCTTATTTATGAATAAGCCCCGTGTGACAAAAGGTTGGATATTTATCAAGGCAAGCACATCAGATTAAAATAGGCAACCCTAGTCGACGGCGGCGACCCTGTTGGGCTTTTCTCAAGACGAGACATTTATAGCCTTTGATGGAAGAAAACGGAATTGTGTTCGGTAAAAGGTTAGGCTTAGGGTCTTCGGTTTTAAATCAGAGTCACGCGCTTCTCCTCAATTCAGGTGACAAATGTATAGAAGGGCAAAGCCTGGATCGATTTTTAGGGAGGCCGCACGACACGGGTGAAGGCAGCCAAAGCGTGTGTATCCAGAGTGGGCAGATAACGACTGAAGAAAAATAACGCTAAAAGGATTCCACTGTGAATTATTGTTTTTTTTTTTTAAAAAAATTAAATTAATTCTAAATTTTTAGAAGCTCTCAACATTTTAATCTGTATACATCGTTTTAGGTTTTGATGTTTTATTGTATACAGCCCAGAGTCCCTCTTGCAAGCACATGGGAGGGAATTTATCTCTCCCCACCGCTCTCTCACACTCTAGCTATATCATCTAGTACTGGGATGGTGAACCTATGGCACGCATGCCGGAAAGGGCACGCAGAGCCATCTCTGCCGTCACACAAGCCGTCACCCCAAATCAAGTCCACTGCGCATGGGTGCGCACCTCCTGCCAGCCGGAGGGTATCTGCCGTGCATGCGCAGAGGCGCAGGGCATGCGGGGGGGTCATGCACGCATGCGCGGGGGCTCTCGCGCGCGTTGCATTATGGGTGCAGGCACGCATGCGCGTGTGACAACGAAAAGATTAGCCATCACGGATCTAGTATATCCAACTATCTGTCTGTCTGTCTATCTATCTATCTACTTACCTGCCTATCAGTATCTATCTATCTATCTATCAATCTCTCTATGAGTATCTCTTTATCTATCTATCAGTATCTGTCTCTGCCTGTGTGCTGTTTGTCTGTCTGTCTATCTGTATCTATCGGTATCTGTCTGTCTGTCTATCTATTTATCTATCAGTATCTGCCTGCCTGTATCTATCTATGGGTATCTATCTATCTATCTATCTATCTATCTATCTATCTATCTATCTATCTATCTATCTATCTATCGGTATCTAGAATAGGAATAGAATAGAATAGAATAGAATAGAAGAGAAGAGAAGAGAAGAGAAGAGAAGAGAAGAGTTGAAAGGGACCTTGGAGGTCTTCTAGCCCAACCCCTGCCTAGGCAGGAAACCCTGCCCCACTTCAAACAAATGGTTATCCAATATCTGTTTAAAAACCTCCAGTGTTGCTGAATCCACAACTTCTAGTGGCAAGCTGTTCCACAGATTAATTGTTCTGTCAGGAAATTTCTCCTTAGTTCTAAGTTGCTTCTCTCCTTGATGAATTTCTTTGCTTCTTGTCCTGCCCTCAGGTGCTTTGGAGAATAGCTTGTCTCCCTCTTCTTTGGGGCAGCCTCTGAGATATTGGAACACTGCTATTATGTCACCCCTAGCCCTTCTTTTCACTAAACTAGACAGACCCAATTCCAGAAACCGTTCTTGATATCTTTTAGTCTCCAGTCCCCTAATCCTCTTTGTTGCTCTTCTCTGCACTCTTTTCTAGAATCTCAACGTCTTTTTTTACATCATGGTGACCAAAACTGGATGCAATATTCAAGCGTGGCTCAGATATTTCTCATTTCTAATTGCGACAACCAAACATTGCACAGAATTGATCAATGCAAGGTTTAAAAAATTTCCAATGCCTCCTTGCCATTTTGCTCCACGGGTGCTGGGAATAATTAGATCATTAGATTAATTATTATTTTTGAATGATCTGTCTCAGCATAATCAAGTGTTTTCTGGCCCACAAATGAATGCCAATCGGCAATAAACATTTTATATGGAATGTATGTGCGCCATAGACAGCAGACAATAAAACCTACTTATTGCTAGAAAATCTGCATTGAGATAGCGTCCTTGTTCGGTGTTTCTTCTTGTTTGAAATTGTGCGGTGTGCTTCTTGAAGTACAGTTCTCAAGCAGATTGCAGTGGGATCTCGAACAGGGTGAGGCGTCTTGTATTAGTTTTTGAGACCCAAGGCTGGTTGCAGCTAATAGTGTCAGTGCCTGCTTTTTTTCCTCTTCATTCTTCTAAAAGCTCTTTAATGTATATTTGAGGAGACTTTGTGTAAAATCTCAAGTGGCATTCCCATCTACAGTAACTCTCGGTAGCAATAATGCGATCGTTCAAAGGCACTGGGTACGTGTAAATATACATTTACAAACCACACATTGCTAGATAATTATTAGGATAACATGCAGAGATATGAAATGTACATGTGCTTCAGCTCACATAAAGCCAGGTGGCTTTTTTATTTATTTTATGTATGTGTGTATGTGTATGTGTGTAAAAGATATAAATCTTTTTATAAGATTTATAAAAAAGATATATATCTTTTTACAGGTAGTTTTCAATTTACAACCACAATCTACGCTGCTAAGTGAGAAACTTGTTAAGTGAGTTTTCCACCAGTGGTGGGATTCAACATTTTTGACTACTGGTTCTGTAGGCATGGCTTGGTGGGCATGGCTTGATGGGCGTGGCAGGGGAAGGATACTGCAAAATCCCCCTTCCCTCCCCACCCCACTAACCTGCTTTCCAGCTCTGTTCTCCTGGGCAGGGCAACCAAAGAAGACCCAGATGATCAGCTGGGAGTCAGGAGGCAGAGAAGAGATGAGGCTGGCGGGGTCAGTCAGAGGTGGGATTGGCCGGTTCTCTGAACTACTCAAAATGTCTGCTACCCGTTTTCCAGAACTGGTCAGAACCGGCTGAAGACCACTTCTGGTTTTGCCCCGTTTTATGACTCTTCTTGCCATGAAGTGAATCACTGCAGTTGTTAAATGAGTAATCCGGTTGTTAAGGGAATCTGGTTTCTCCGTTGACTTTGCTTGCAAAAGGCGATCACGTGACCCAGGGACACCGCAACCGTCGTAAGTCTGAGTCACCTGTCAAGCATCTGAATGTAAATCGCCTGAGCATGAGGACGCCACAATGGTCATAAACTGTGAAAAGTGCTGATAAGTCACTTTTTTCAGTGCCACTGTAACTTCAAACAGTCACTACATGAAGTGCTGTAAATCAAGGACTACCTGTAGTATAATCTCAGGAGGCTTTAAATTTGGATTCCAGCATGAACAGGGAGTTTGAGTGAATGTCCTCAATGGCACCTCCCATAGTTTCACTTTTATTTATTATTTATTTATACACTCTTTAATATTTCTATAAATAACTCCAGGGGACAAGCATATCCAAATACTTCTTCCTCCTCCCATTTTCCCCAAAACAACCCTGTGAGGTGGTTTGGGCTGAGAGAGAGGGACTGACCCAAAGTCACCCAGTCGGCTTTCGTATCTAAGGCAGCACTAGAACTCACAGTCTCCTGGTGAACAGTCCGAAGTCACCCAGCCGGCTTTCATGCCTAAGGTGGGACTAGAACTCACCGTTTCCTGGTGATTGGCCCAAAGTCACCCAGCTGCCTTTTACGCCTAAGGCAGGACTAGAGCTTACCTGGTGATTGGTTCAAAAGTCACCTGGCTGGTTTTCATGCTTAAGGTGAGAGTAAAACTCGCCATTTCCTGATTGCTAGGCTAGCAAATTGACCACTAGACCAAGGGCCTTCAAACTTGGCAAGTTTAAGACTTGTGGACTTCAACTCCCAGAATTCCTGAGCTAACAAGACTGGAGGAGGAATTCTGGGAGTTGAAGTCCACAAGTCTTCAAGTTTGAAGACCCCTGGAATAGATAGAGGTAGAATAGATAGATAGATAGAAAGAGAGATAGAATAGAGAGAGAGGGGGAGAGAGAAAGACAGGATAGAGAGAGAGAGGAGAAAGAGAGGTAGAATAGATATAGATGGATAGATGGATAGATAGATAGATAGATAGATAGATAGATAGATAGATAGATAGATAGATAGATAGATAGATAGATAGATAGATAGATAGATAGATAGACAGACAGACAGACAGACAGACAGACAGACAGAATAGATCAAGGGTCTTCAAACTTGACAGCTTTAAGACTTGTGGACTTCAACACCCAGAATTCCTGAGCTAACAAGACTGGAGGAAGAATTCTGGGAGGTGAAATCCACAAGTCTTAAAGCTGTCAAGTTTGAAGACCCCTGCACTAGACCAAAGTGGAGAGAGAGAGAAGGGGAGAGAGAGGGAAGGAGGGAGAGAGAGAGAGAAAAAAGAGAGAGAAAGAGAAGGAGAGAGGGGCGGAGGGAGATGAAGGAAGGGGGAAAGAGACAGCGAGAGAGAGAGAACAGAGCTTAGAACAACTATTACCTTGTCTCCACCTAGCACATCAGGAACTGAAATGGTTAGCTACTACTCCCCTATACTCCTAGCTCTACGTGATCCTCAATACAAAAAGCATCATTTTATCTTGTAAATTCCACAGACTGGGGCACATTTGTGTATCCAGCAGATAAGGGCCACACAATAGCTCGGAACCACAGAAATAGAAACCAAGCTTCTGTGGAATCAGAGAAACCGAATCTGTGTAGATGACCAGGCTGATCCCGAGGGAGGGATCAAACACGTCATAAGTCAGGAGTCCCTTCGCACCCACAAGAGATCTGAGTCCAGCCACCTTGGACACCTTTCTTACCTCCCACTCATTTTGGGGAAATCAGGAGATTCAGGCAGTTCAAGTGAGTCTAAAGCTTTATTGCAAGCTTAAGCTCTGTACAAGAATCTGACCAACTAACAGTCAAGGGAAATGAGTGGGAGATAAGAAAGGCATTCAAGATCTCTTGTGGGCTGCACCAGGACTCGTAACTTATGACACGTTTAACCCCTCCCTTGGTCATCGCCGACAACCCATCATCTTTTTTTCTTCCCATGTGGTGAATAACACAACTTATTTGTTAGCACAAGCGCTACACTGGCCAGCAGGACATACCGTCGTCTTGCCCATGAGTGGTGAATATGGCAGCTTTCCAAATGATTGTTACTGAATTTAGTCGGGGTGGGATTCTACCGGTTCGGACCGGTTCAGGCGAACCAGATGTTAAAGTTACAGCTGGTTCGCCGAAACGGTATTTCAACCGACCGGCTGGCCCCGCCCCTCTCCTCCCAGGAGTCTCCATGTGGCCCATTTTCGATGAAGGTAAGTGCAGGGTCCCCGTGGAGGCTCTGGGAGGGGGATAAACGGGCCTTATGGAAGTCCAGAAACGGGCCTGTTTCCGGCTTCCGGATGGCCTCCAGAGCAGGGGTCCCCAACCACCGGGCCCCGGACCGGTACCGGTCCGTGGATCATTTTGTTCCGGGCCGCAAAGAATGAAAGTAGGGCGGGCGCTGCCATCTTGTTTCGACGGCGCTTGAGAAAGTGCTTCCGGGTGAGCTTGTCGGTCGTCGGTTGGAAAGCAGCGTTTGGGTGCTGAAGGAATCCTCGCGCCTTAGTTTTGTCGAAGGGGGGGGGCGGCTTCGAACGAAGAGTCGTCCCGATGGCGGTGGAGTCTCGCGTTACTCAGGAAGAGATTAAGAAAGAGCCCGAAAAGCCCATCGACCGCGAGAAGGTACAAAGGAGGAGTTGAAGGTGGCGGGGAGAAGCTGGGGACGGCTGGCTGGCTGGTCGCTCGGCTCGCCTTGCCTTGGTCGTGCGTGCTGATGCCGGTACCGGTCCGTGGATCGGTCCGTGGATTGTCCCGGTCCGTGGTACAAAAAAGGTTGGGGACCACTGCTCCAGAGGCCAGGGGAGGCTGTTTTCACCCTCCCAGAGGCCTGGGAGAGGCCTCTGGACCCTGGGAGGGCAAAAATGGCCTTCCCCCGGCCTCCGGAGACCCACCGGAAACAAAAAAGTTCCAGTAGGCCCCACCCACCATGGCCACACCCACCCAGCAACCTGGCAGCGAACCGGATGCTGGGATTTTTGAATTCCCACCCCTGAATTTAATCCTGAAACACCGACAACAGGACACCCTCCTGATAACTTGGAAAGCTCCTTTCTGCAAATTTTAAGCGGGTCCCTGAGACAGCCATCTACAAACGCACTCTTTTCTTCGTTTTCTTTACAAATAGCAGCCACTGCCAAGATGCCTTGGCTTCTTTGCTCTGGCTTCTTGGGGGGGGGGTGTTTCCTCCTTACATTAATAAGTCTTCCCAGAATTAATCATTGTACATTAGAAGCAGCTGGAGTGTTTTGAGTGATAATGAAACCTGTAACAAGCCATCTTCAGACGTCTTGGCCAAACAATGAGGGAATTAAAATTTCAATTTAAATGCAGAGGTTGGAAACACGCTTCAGTGGCAAAATTACTTCAATTAATGTGAGTGGAATACAAAGGAGAGACTGCAGAAATGCGATGCAGCTTCAAGAAATTATGCCATTAACGTGTTTGCATGGAGGCACACAAATGACTGCAAAGGTCTCATTTCAACGGCACCTATCACAAAGCTACAGGCAACAATATTTATCAGTTCTCCCATTTCTCAAGAGACAGATCGCCCGCCTTCGTGGAATCATTTTGGGCCTTTTGATAAGCCAACAGCTGTTTGCCTTGAGGACAAAGGACAGGGAGATCCAGAAGAAGAAAAAAAAGAAACACATTATGAACCCCTGACAGTTTAATAATGATTTTATACAGACGAGACAATGAAAAACAATAGAGTTACCCAGAAGCAGGAACCCAATTATGGCTTCATTCTGACATGAAGCCTGAGAGAGGCTTAAGAAGGTTGAACTGAAAGAGCTGCGTTCAAGATCATCTACAACTGGGAGAATTTAAAAGGAAAGGAGAATGCAGAACCCCCCCAAAAGGGACTCTTCTCTACGCACGGGATTCACAATAGTTGGCAAGGTTTCGATAAAAGAGAATCTTTGTAGTTCGGGGTTGAAATGCAGGGTCCTTGGGGCTGTCAGAGCTTGGTGGTTTTCTTGCAGACGTTTCATGACCCATCTAGGGAGC
>NW_020716872.1:94542-104995 GCF_900518725.1 Notechis scutatus
TTAGGAAGGAAGGAAGGAAGGAAGGAAGGAAGGAAGGAAGGAAGGAAGGAAGGAAGGAAGGAAGGAAGGAAGGAAGGAAGGAAGGAAGGAAGGAAGGAAGGAAGGAAGGACGGTCCTGCCTTAGCCCCAAGAAACTCCCCTGGAGGACAAGGATTTGGCGCTCTCGCCTTCCTCTGCTGGAGACAAGAGATAACCCGCCCCCCCCCCCAGGCCCACCCAGGCCACCACAGATGCCCCCCCGACACGAGTGAGGTCAAGCTGGTCACGCCTACCCTGGCCATGCCCCCTCCCGGTCAAACACAACCCTGATGCGGCCCTCACTGAAACTGAGTTTGACACCCCTGCACTACCATATATGAACAGCATAAAATAACACTTTTAGTGTGTCAATGAGGATTTTTTTTTACTTTACTTGGTAGTTGGGTGGTAGTTGGGCCTCGGCCGTTCTCCTACATCTGTGTACTGATCCAGGCAAAGCATTTGGAAGAATTTATACGGAGAAAGATTCGGTGGCTTCCTTAACAGGAAGGGATCCGTTTACATTGCCTTCTGAACATCCAAGTTTTCACTTTGATTAATGAGTTTAAAGCAAGACACACACACACAAAAAAAACCTCTGATCGGTTGACTGTGTAATTCGCGATAATGGAGAGAAATAAAGCTGGATTTGGAATTGGCTGGGGGAAAAAATCCACAGACTCTCTTCTATGCTGTGTGGTGTAGCAGAGCAGAGCACTACAGGGTTTGTCTCTCATATTAGGCGATCAGCCAGGAAACAATTTGATCATTCTCCACTCCTGACAAGCTACTACTCTTAAAATGCAAACAGAATAGGAATGGGTGCCTTGAGGCTATAGCCATGAATATGTATATTCCGAATGTTGCTTTGGCAGAGTACACAGTAAACTCCATTAAATAGGCCAGAGTTATTTCACAGCTTGCTGCAAAGAGCAGAAAAATGGAGTTCCCACCTGATGTTAACCATGGCTCACTTAAACCTGGTTTACTGAGCAACCTACGAATGGTAGGGTTTACGTATTGCATTAAACCGTAAGCTACTGCTTACAACTCGCAGCTACAGGTAGTCCTCGACTTACGATCGCAATTGAGCCCCAAATCTATGCCGCTAAATGAGAAATTTGTTAAGTGAGGGTTTGCCCCATTTTTACGACTTTCCTTGCCACATTTTGTTGAGTGAATCACGGAAGTTGTTAAGTTAGTCACACGGTTGCTAAGTGAATCTGGTGTCAGCTTTGGAAGCCATATTGAGGTCAGAGGCTCCCACGCTGCCATATTTTGAGCCTGGAAAAGTGGGAGGGGGGAATTTCTGGGAGTGTATGGAGTTAGACGTAACAACATTCTTTTTCTAATTCAAGGTCATGTTCTTTCTGCACCTGGGTGAGAGGACGTCTCAAGTTGATTCGGATGGTGATTGGGGCATGTGATGTGATGATGGGTGTAGGGGATGGATTTGTAGTTTTTACTTATTGCAAGGAAACCCGGAACTTTCAGATTCGGGATCCCCCAGTTGTGCCAGTTTACTATCCAAACAAAACAGAACTTTTGAGAAGATGTTTGTCTCGGAGTGATTGGTTGGAGTGGACGTTTCCTGGAACGCTGACATCTGGCTTCCCTCATTTACTTTGCTTGTCAGAAGGTCGCAAAGGTGACCCCGGGAAGCTGCGACCGTCATAACTACAAATCAATTGCCAAGCCAATTTTGATCGTGTGATCGTTGATCATGCTACAATGATCATGAGAAAAACAGTCATACGTCACTTTTTTCAGAGCTGTTGTAACTATGAATGGTTGTAAGTCGAGGATTACCTATACATCTTCATGAGTTTTTTATAGGGATTCTTCATCTTTTTTTAAAAAAAAAGGTATTCTAGAATTGTAAGCCAAAGCCGCCCTAATAAACCTTAAGGATAAAACTATCTTTAACAGGTATGGCTCTTATCAGACAACATTCCAACAGTTACTGAAAATCTGGTTATTTTTTTCTCAGACCTTGGGGACAGGTGGGTGATGAACCTCTGTAAAATTTTATTTCATTTTGTTGGGTTCTTTTTTTCCCGGATGCACATTTCTTTTATAACTTTATTTATCTAATGTAAAGCACCCAAAAATAAGTCATAGGGAGTTGAGAGTTTTTAAAATCTAGGTAATTAAAATAGGAAATAGAATATAGAATATTCTTTATTGGCCAAGTGTGATTGGACACACAAGGGATTTGTTGCCGCGGCAGGATTTCTCAGTGTACTGTTGGAAGTTAAAACTCACCCCTCCCCTAGAAAAATGAAACATTTTTAGGATATACTAAAAAGGCAGAATATTTCCCCTAACAGAGAAGTAGAAACTCAGAGAGGCAGAAACTCAGCCCCCCACCCCCCAAACTTTGTTAATGGGCCATTAACACCTGGGCCAGTCTATTCTACCTAACAAAGATCTACCTCTTTCAGGCAGAGCCATTGAATTGCCCTTCATTGCACCACCACCCAAGTTTCAACCAAAGTTAACACACACAGACAACCTACAAAGCTAGCTATGACCTCTGACAGCGACCAATCAGGATACTCTTCCTGTGCCCCAGGAAGTTCAAAGCCCAGAGAGGGTATAAAATCAAGGGACTCTTAGCATCTCTTCCCTTTTTCTTTGCCTAAGAGCTCCAACAGGAGCGATCCTGTTCATCAGTAAACCTTCTTTCCAAACAACTTCCATGATTCCAGTGGTTTTTTTTTTCCCATTTGGAACTGAACCCAGAAGGATATTTCTTCCAACGGTCCAAAGGACAAAGTGATAAATCATAAGATACAAACAACAAACAATAATGAGTAATGAAAACTATCATGATGCTTAATGCAGAAGTCCGATAAAACCACCCATCCTGCTTCCCTGTTCCACTGCTAATAATTCATTTTAGAGGAATTCTGTGTCCTTGTCTCAGATGTAACCATTTGTGCCCCCAGCCACTTTTAATTTCATACACCCGCTCTTACGTATTTCTGCTCCTTGCCTTGGTTTATTTAAGTAATCCGCAGGAAATATGGCACACTAATGAAAGTTAAGCCACAATTTAAATGCACAGTCAGAACACAAGGGCAGGGACCACTTTCAGCCCCACAGTAACCCACCTACTGTCTTTTTCTGTCTTCCGCAGGCCAGAGACAAGCATTTATCCCTAAAAGCTGAACTGAACCAAGTAAGTAACTATCAATATTTCAGGAGCATTTTAGTTGGGGGGGGGGATTTGGAATTGAGAAGTTGACAAATGGCAAAACGGTAAGGTAGCTTTCCCAGTCATTTGCAGAATGGGGAGTTTGCCAAAAACTAATGTTGCAACTGCTCAGCTCATCACTGTGTCAGTCCGAAGTTCTTCAGATCTTATGGGACCTTCTTGGTCAACCCTCTTCCTCCTCCTCCTCCTCCTCTTCCTCATCTATTACATTTCGATTTGATCTTTATTTTGTACAACTTAAAAGAGGTATACGTAATACTCCACCCTCCAGCACAACAGGCTCAAAGTCGGCTTCGACACCTAAAGGAGATGGAAACTAACCAAGGAGAGAAGCAACCTGAAATTAAGGAGATACTTCCTAACAGGGAGGACAATTAACCAGTGGAAGAGAAGTTGCCTCCAGAAGTTGTGGGTGCTTCATCACTGGAGGTTTTCAAGAAGAGACTGGACAGCCACCTGTCTGGATTGGTATAGGATCTCTTGCTTGAGCAGGGGGCTGGACTCGAAGACCTCCATGGGCCCTTCCAGCTCTCTTCTGATTGAGATTTATAAGTCAATGCCCCAGTTTCTAGGCCAACATTTTTACTTATTAGTATTTCGATACGTTTTTCACATTCCTGAACTGCCCTCAGAGACACTTGGCAACTGACTCATATTTATGACAATTGCAGGGTCCCAGGGTCCCATGATCTCTTTTTGTGACTTTCTGACAAGCAAAGCCAACGGGGAGGCCGGTTTCACTTAACAACCACGTGATTGATTTCACAACTGCAGTGATTCACTTCACTGTGTACAATCGTAAAATGGGGCAAAACTCACTTAACTGTGGGCTCAACTGTGGTTATAAGCCAAGGACTACCTGTTAGAAACTCTTGCTATGTCATCTGTAAGTACAAGAGAATTAATTCCAGGGGAAGAAAGCTTCATAGGCAGCATGGATGGCTTGAATGGTTTTTCTGTGGATTTCTTTAATTATTAGATAAAACGACAGGGGATGAAGACAGAAAAGGCTGTTTGAATCGGGCAGCAAATTAATATTTTTCTGCCCACACAGAGAATGGAGAATTGGCCATAAAAAAAAAAAGAATTCCTTGAGCTACAAAGCAGCAGAGGTCTAATTTAAAGTTCCCAGCAGAAACATAATTATTAAGCGGAAAGTTTCCTTTGACTTTGAGTTTAATGTCTACCCGATTCAGAATCATCTATCAGAATTTGGTATCTTCGGAAGGTACTTATTTGTTTGTGGGGTCCTTGGGGCTCTCTTGAGCTTGGCTGTTTCATGACCCAACTAGGTAACATCATCGGTGCTAGAAGGGAATAGGATTTGCAGAGCGGGGGGGGGGGGGGACTGTGGGGATCCTTGGTGTTTTCTGGGCTTGGTTGTTTGCTTGCAGACGTTTCATGGCCGAATTAGGTAACATCATCAGTCCTAAAAGGGAGGATTATTTGCAGGGGAGGAGGAGGAGGAGGATTGTGGGGTCCCTGGTGGTCTATGAGCTTGGTTGTTTGCTTACAGACGTTTCATAATCCAATTAGGTAACATCATCAGTGCTGGAAGGGAGTGTGGCTTGCTTCTAGTACTCCCTTCTAGCATTGATGACATTACCTAGGTGGGTCATGAAATGTCTCCAAGAAAAACAAGGAAGCTCAGAGAGCCCCAAGGACCCCACAGTTCAACTCTGAACTTTAAATATTCTCTTCTATGATACTTGTTTATTTAAAAGGTTTTTAGGACCACCCTCTTATGCATGAAAAATTTGAAGTCCCCGATTGTGTTTTTTTCTGTGGGGTCAAGGATGGGGTTACTTTGCTTTGCTTGCCATCCATAAAAGAAATTTTTCTTTGAAATTGTGAATTCTTCTACCATTGCCACTCAGGTCTATTAAAAGTTGCAGTCTAGAGTTTCACCTGACAAAGGTGAGGTTTGAAAGCCACGGTGATTTTTTTTTTCCTCATCTACACACACCGTCACTTCAGAAAGCAGAAATCTTATTTTTCCGAGAATATAATCGAAAAGCTATCTTTAAGAACAAGTCCCCGAAGAAATTACCTAAAGCTTCTGGCAGTACTTAACCTCAAAAAATACGTATTTTATAATATATTCTAAAATCCCATTAAGCGATTTCAAAAGACTGAAGAGAGAGGGGGTTAAAAAAAAAAAAGAGCTAGTAGATAACGCAAGATAAAGGAAATAACATCACTTAGCGGTTTAACCAAAATACACAACACATTGTTTCATTTTGTGTTGTTGTTTTTCTCTCCATTTCACTGAGTATACTTATTTAAAAAGAGACAGGAGAAGTAAGCATTAAAAGAAAGCAAGCATGCTTGAAAAGGCTACAGATGAATTATATCTAACAGAACAAAGAAAAAACACTTTGGGGAATCAACATCTCGACTGGGAGAAATATCAGTCTGCACCTGATGGACTGTAAGAATTGCCTATATCAGTACCAGGTAGTGTCTGCAGGCAATTGAAAGCAATTTCCTGGTGAACCTTTAAGGAACACCTCCAAGTCCCAGATAGGAGAACGTGCGGTCAACGCTTATCACAATTGCCAGAAGGGAAAACTTTCAACTCTCTCTAGCAGATTCCAAGGGGGAAAGAAAGCTCACCAATTCGCAAATCCAGCTAGGGGGACAGTTTTGCACTTGGACCTAATTGCCGCTCAGTCCTTCTGATGGACCCAGCCGTAACAATTAAGAGAATTGACAGGAGAGCTGGAAGGGGCCTTGGAGGTCTTCTAGTCCAACCCCTGCTCAGGCAGGAAAACCTGTACCATTTCAGACAAATGGTTGTCCGGTCTCTTCTTAAAAACTTCCAGTGTTGGAACTTCTGGTGTCAAGTTGTTCCATTGATTAATTGTCCTGTCGAGAAATTTCTCCTTAATTCCAGGTTGCTTCTCTCTCTTGGTTAGTTTCCATCCGTTGCTTCTTGTCCTGCCCTCAGGTGCTGTGGAGAATAGCTTGACTCCCTCTTCTTTGGGGCATCCCCTCAAATACTGGAAGGCTGCTATCATGTCCCCCTTGGTGCTTATCTTCATTAAATTAGACATACCCAATTCCAGCAATCTGTTTTAGCCTCCAGTCCCCTAATCATCCGGGTTGCTCTTCTCTGCACTCTTTCCAGAGTCTTCACATCTTTTTTTAACATTGTGGTGATCAAAATTGGATGCCGGACTCCAAGTGCGGCCTTACCAAGGGATTATAAAGTGGTATTAACGCTTCATGTGAACTCGATTCTATCTTTCTGTCAATGCAGCCTAGAATTTGTTTTAAGAAAGAAATGGTTGAGAAAACTTAACAACTAGCTTTCCACAGCCAACTCCTCTATCCCAAGCTTCTCCCTATTGTTCATTTATTTATATCCTGCCTTTATTGTGTTTTTTTTATAAGCAACACAAGGTGGCAAACACATCCAACACACCTTCTTCTTCCTATTTTCCCCACAACAACCCTGTGAGGTGGGTTGGGCAGAGAGAGAGAGAGGGACTGGCCCAAGGTCACCAGTTTGGCTTTCATGCCTAAGGCAGGATTACAACTCACCATCTCCTGTGGATTGACCAAAAGTCACCCTGCCAGCTTTCATGCCTAAAGCAGGACTAGAACTCCCAGTCTCCTGATGATTGATCCAACATCATCCAACCAGATGCCATACCTAACTCAGTTTCCCGGTTTCTATCCTGGAGTCTTAACCACAAGATCAAACTGGTTAGGCTTTCTAGAGATTATTAGCTTATTCTAGAGTCACACATTATATCAGACCATTGCTTGCTTACCAATAGTTTATTTAATAAGTCATATTAGGTTGGTTTTGCACAGCATGCTAAACCATAAATTGCATTTTTAATTCACAACTGTACTTCAGATGGTGCACTGCGATAAGCCAAAACCAAGCAATTCAGATGTGACTTTAGGAAAAAAATTGAATCAAGCCAATAATGCACCATATGGTCCCATTATGGAACTGCCCCATGGCATATAACTATTTACAACTCAATTCCATGGGAATTACGTTCAATTTAACATAAATATAACTTCAGCATCTGTAGATAATTTTTTTTTGTCAATTTCCCTCCTTCCTTCCTTTCTGCGAGTTGAACTTTCCAAAAGAAACAGCACAACAAAATACAGAAAACAAAGCATAATTTGTGACATTCAAACTGCATCTCAATGACAGGATCTGGTGCCGCGGTTTCAAGAATAATCTCATTAAGTTGCAAACAAAGTTTATTTTTTTCCCCCGATTTAATGAGGCTGTTGAAGTTTTCAAAGGCAACCATTTTGGTCTGACGCGTATTTACTCAAGAGAAAAATCAGCCACATTCACTGGGGTTCACTCCAAAACAAGTGTGTAACGGCGCTGCTGTCTTAACTGAACAGAGAAATCAGAGAAGGCAGGTACACTCACTAATTTAAAGTTTTTGACAAGTTCTACCCAAGCAATAGCATTTGCTAAATGCCAACTACCTTGTTGCAGGATGCCAAAACTACTCCATCCAGATATGGACAAAACAAAAGGTTAGATCATTAGTCGAAGGAGGGGGGGGGGAATCAACAGATGTATATAAACCTACCCCACTGGAGTTTAAATTACAGAACACGAAGTCCTTGATTTACGACCATAATGGAGCTACCCATCAGTCATACCTCAAACAACAGAATAAGAGAGTTGGAAGGGACTTTGGAGGCCTTCTAGTCCAACCCCCTGATCAGGCAGGGAACTCTACACCACTTCAGACAAATGGCTGTTCAGTTTCTGCCTGAAAACCTCTAGTGTTGGAACAGCCACAACTTCTGGAGGACAGCAGTTCCACTGGTTAATTGTCTTCACTGTCAGGAAATTTCTCCTTAGTTCTAGGTTGCTTCTGTCCTCGATTAGTTTCCATCCATTGTTTCTTGTCCTGCTGGAAAATAACAGAGTTGGAAGGGACCTTGGAGATCTTCTAGACCAACCCAAGCAGGAGACACTACTCTAGATGCCGATGTAGCCATGCAGGGGGGGGGAAACCAATCTAAAGCTGCAAAGGCAGAGAATTGCAATGAGAATGTGCTGGCTTAGAAATCAGGAGACAGTGAGTTCTAGTCCCACCTTAGATCTGAAAGCCAGTTGAGTGACTTTGGGTCCATCATCAGGAGACAGTGAGTTCTACTCTGCCTTAGGCATGAAAGCTGACTGGGTGGCTTTGGGCCAATCACTAGGAAACGGTGAGTTCTAGTCCCGTCTTAGGCATGAAAGCTGACTGGGTGGCTTTGGGCCAATCACTAGGAGACTGTGAGTTCTAGTCCTGCCTTAGGCCTGAAAGACCACCAGGTGACTTTGGGCCAATCACTCTCTCTCAGCCCAAGTCAACTCACAGGGTTGTTGTTCTAGGAAAAAGGAGAAGAAAGAGGGGGTATTATACATGTTCGCCTCCTTGAGTTACTTATAAAGTAAAAAAGGCAGGATAAAAATCTTTTTTTAAAAACCCTCCTGTTGTTGCTCAACAACAGAGCAAAGATGGAGCTAACCAACCTAACATCTTAGGCATGAACAAATGGAATAGAATTGGAAACTTTCAGTCAGATAATTTCCCATTCAAGACATTAAAAACAAAGGAAATTTTTTTTTCTCCCTTTCATAATCAATAGGGTTAGAGCAAGAACAATACTTGGTTACACAATGCAATGACAGCATCAAACAGACTTTGCAGATAATCCTTTAATATGACAATTATCCAAGTTTATGTTCCAGCCAGGAATGCAGAAGAAAAAGAAGCTGATGATAGGGGCTGCTTTTTTGTATGATCAAGTTAAATTTAATATGAACAGAAGAACACAAAAGGAAGATCTATAATATTTCTGACTAGAGACCGAAAATGGATATTTAGAAATATAATAAAGGAGAGGAAAAGCAGTGAGATCTTGTAGCCTAGAAAACTGAAATGAAGCATGACAACTTATCTATTTCTGTCAACTTCAATGGTTCCTTTATAGCTAACACCATTTCCTAATGGCCAAGCAGCGCCTACGTTTATGGACATTGCTAGATGGAATAAACAGAAACCAAACTTTATTACTGATACATGGAGACATGGCCAGAGGCGGACAGGGGAACAGATCATGAGCTGCTTGTGTACAAGTTCCAATTTAAGCTAAAAAGAAGAAGAAAGCCAACTAGTGTTTGTGATATGATCTTGAGCGCATATATCAACCATTACCAAAGAGAATATCAAGAATCGCTTTGAAGTGCCCAAATGAAGGAGAGCCAGTAGAATTACAGAATGACTCTAAAGTTGTTAAGATGAAGGAGAAAAGAGATTATAAAAGATCAAGGAACAAACAAACAAAAAACCTCTCAAACTGGATATTCCAGGTAAATCTTCAATTTACAACCATTCATTTAGGGACTATTCAAAATTACACCCGGACTAAAAAAACATGACATGATCATTTTTCACATTTATGACCTTTGCAGCATCCCCCATGGTCACATGATCAAAATTCGGACGCTTGGCAACTTGTTCATATTTATGACAATGGCAGTGTCCCCGGCTCACATGGTCCCCGTTTGAGACCTTCTGACAATCCAAGTCAATGGGGAAGCCAGATTCACTCGACAACCATGTTACAACTGCAGTTGCACTTAACTGCCCTGGCAAGAAAGGTCATAAAATGAGGCAAAATTCACTTAACGACTATCTTGCTTAGCAATAGAAATTTGAGGCTCAATTTGTGGTCGTAACTCAAGGACTACCTGTTTGTTTCTTTGCTTCATTGAACGGCAATCGCCCTTAGACTTATATACCGCTTCACAGTGCTTTTCAGCCCCCTCTAAGCAGTTTACAGACCAGCCTCTTGCCCCCAACCATCTGGGTCCTCATTTTACCGACTTTGGAAGGGTGGAAGGCTAAGTCAACCTTGAGCCGGTCAGGATTGAACTGCTAGCAGCTGGCAATCAGCAGAATTAGCCTGCAATATTGAAATGGTATAGGGTTTCCTGCCTGAGCAGAGGGCTGGGCTAGAAGACCTCCAAGATCCTTCTATTCTATTCTATTCTATTCTATTCTATTCTATTCTATTCTATTCTATTCTATTTTCTATTCTATTCTATTCTATTCTATTCTATTCTATTCTACTCTACTCTACTCTACTCTACTCTACTCTACTCTATTCTCAATAAAGATTCCTATTCTATTCTATTCTATTCTATTCTATTCTATTCTATTCTATTCT